>CM041778.1:188858837-188911189 GCA_023374045.1 Limonium bicolor | reverse complement strand
ATTTTATTTTTTTTACACTTTTATTTTGTAAGTTATGACATTTTGAAAAAACAATTCTCCCTCCTCCTCACACTCCTCGCATGTGTACATGTTAACAAATTTCTCTTTTTTTTTTCTTTATTTCCTTTCAATAAAGTGTTGACATGTGGTAAAATGAAAAGGATAAATATACCCATCTCCATATTGGAACCTGGCTCCTTCGCCAGGTTCGAAATTGCGTTTATATTTTAGTAATAATTGTAAATTTTAGAAAGGTTGTTTGTATATGGGTCGTTCTTTGTTATTGGAATACTGGGCAACATGTTGGCATAAGTGTTTGGGCAGTGCATAGTGTTCCCCGTTGTTGATGATGACGCTGGTAGGCCGGATGTAGAGGTGGCAGTTCGGGTCAATCGGTTCGGGTTCGGGTTCGGTTCGGGTTGATTTCAAATCGTTCAATATTTGGTTCGGGTTGGATCGGGTCGGTTGAATTCGGTTTGTTCGGGTTGAGTTCGGTTTATTGAAATTTCGGGTCGGTTTAGGTGATTTTCGGTTTGGATGACTTTCGGTTAGGGTGACTTCGAGCCGGGTAACTTTCGGTTCGGGTTAGCCTCTAGTTTATTCGGTTTTTTCGGGTTATGGGTCAAATTCGGGTTAATTAATCGGTTAAATTCGGTTGCCATTACAGAATCCAGTAACTCAATAATCATGATACACAAATTTGACAAGATTGGATAAAGGCTTGTAAAATTCTAGTCACCTTCAATATATGAATAATTAATACAAGAATGATATGAATTAGTGATAAAATTTGAGTCTAAATATACAAATACTTTTGGTTCTTACGAATCTATCATTGATGGAGTAACGCATTATCATTAATTCATTATTAGTTGTGCGATTAATGAAAATGCATGATAATTAATTACTTTAAAATTTTATAGTGCAAAATATTTGTGGTATATTTAAAATAACTCTCTTGTATATAAGTTTGTTAATACTTTTTTATAGGTACGCCACTTACTAAGTAATGAAACTAATTTATTCAAACTCTTAGTTTTTAACTATACATCATAGTCGTTATATGCAACCAATTTATTTATAAATTGATATACTTGTTTTTAATTAATTATCACTGAAACATTATTAGTGAAAACGTTTTTTTATTTATCAAACTGTGTTACATACCAAGACTCGGTAACAGACACAAAAGTCTAAGTACCAACCAAGCAGAGCGAATGACGACGATTGCTGGTCAAGGATGTTTTTACCAGAGTAAAAAATCATCAGAAGTCTTAGCTCCCCTAAAGATATAAATAGTTTATGATTGCAGTAGTTATTCTCGGGTTAGATCATTTTTACACCAAGTTATTTTTACACTTTTATTTTATATTTAGATAGAATCTTAGGTCTAGATTTATTTGATGTCGCTCAAATATATTTAAGAGCAAAACATATTGGGATTACGCTTTTATGGAGAGATTAGAGGATCAGAGAGAAATTATTAAGAGTTTTCATAGGATTGTAATTCAGTAATTCATTTTTGAGTTTGAGAGAGATATCGAGTGAACTACGTGTGTACTCATCGAGAGTCTGTTCTCCTTGAGTATGTGAAGGTATTGAGTAAAGTATGTGCTAATAAAGAGTGATGTTTCACGTTAATACTCTAGCATCATAGTTCAATCTATTTTGTGCACTTCGAGTTTTTCGTGTGATTGTTACCCAGTTCATTTACTCATAATCACAAAGATTAATGCTCTAAGAACTTACAAACATGATTAATTAAATGATAAAATACTATCAATAACCAAATGATAAATTAGATTAATGATATGGAGAGCATTCACAAGCGTGAGAATTTTGCTACATAGATAAAAACCTTCAAGTACATTAATCAGTTATGTTAAATTGCTAATGAATGAGAATTGTTCACAAGATTGGATCAAGGCTTGAAAAATTCAAATTAATGAAAAAAACTTCAATATATGAATAATTAATAGAAGAATGATTTGAATCAATGATAAAATTGGAGTCTAAATATAAAAATATTCTTGATTCTTATGAATCTATCATTGATAAATAACGTATTATCATCATTAGTTGTGCGATTAATGGAGATGCATTACACTTATTAAATAATGATTAACTGTAAAATTATTTCTACAAACTGTCAGTTTTTAACTATAGATCATAGTTGTTATATGAAGCTAATTTATTTGTAATTAATATACTCATTTTAATTAATTGTTTAATCTTTAAGGAATTGAAAATTAAAAGAATTGAAAATTAAAGAATTGAAAATGACGGAGCCAAATTAATATACTCATTTTTAATTAATTGTTTAATCTTTAAGGAATTGACAATTAAAAGAATTGAAAATTAAAGAATTGAAAATGAAGGAGCCAAATTAATATACTTATTTTAATTAATTGTTTAATCTTTAAGGAATTGAAAATTAAAAGAATTGAAAATTAAAGAATTGAACATGAAGGAGCCAAATTAAAAAGAAATTGAAAATTTCTGAAAACTTATTCGCGTCGCGATCGTCTTCTTTTCACTCACGGCGTGCTTCTTCAACTTCTCTACAGACAGGCGGGTCTTCACTCTTCATTCTCTTTTCACTCACGGTAACTTGGAAACCCTACCTGGTAATTACCAGTTACATGTTGTTCACTTCACTTACGGTAACTTCATTTCAGTTTACATGCTGTCTTCATTCTCTTCAAGCCATCTACAGGCTCTTCAATCACTATAATATTGCAACTATTTGGCGATTATAATAGCACAGATTTTTGACTTCTTTGGTCGTAGTTTGTGAATCAAAACCAGACTGGTCCGTGCCTCTTCACTCACGGTAATATTGCAAGTTTAACTGGCGATTAGAATAGTATAGATTTTTGATTTTTTTTTTGCCGTAGCTTGTGAAGCAAAGTTCATTGTCTGCGCCTCATATTGCAAGTCTAACTGTTGATTATAACAATATATAAATTTTGATTTCTTTGGTTGCAGAAGCAAGACTTTATGGTCTGTGACTCTACACATATTGTTCTTCACTCTCTGTAATGTTGCAAGTTTAACTGGTGATTATAACAATATAGGTTTTTGATTTCTTGAGTTCTTTGTTTATGATATTGCTTCACATCTCCTTTATCTGTTTTACTTCAAATCTGAATTTGTTTTGCTCATCTTGAAACTTTTAATATTGCACAATAGCAGGTAGCCGAGTTGTGTGGCTGAAACACCATACTTAGTAAGTTAAATTAGCTACTAAATTTTAAAATAGTCTTATTTACCTAATTTATGTTTTGGAAAGAAAGCTCTTATCTACTGTTGATTATCATCTCCCACACTTGATTATATGTATGATTAATTTTCTCACTTTTCTTATTTGACAGTGGATATGGAATCAGAAACTTTTCCATGTCAAGATCCAAGTTCACTGCAAGTGCTTAATAGTGTTGGAGAGGATACCCATAAAAATCCTTCACATGGTAGCTCACCTGAAGTGATAGGCAGCTTGAGTGTCGATTCTGCCTTTGAATCACAAATGGTTGAGGGGAAAAGAAGTGAAATATGGCGTCATTATATGTTGATTGATGGATTCCCAGATGGTAAAAAGAGAGCTCAATGCATACACTGTATGAAGAAGTCATTCATTGCAGAGGGAAGATCTGGAACTTCAAATCTTCATGGACATTTAAGGTCATGTAAAGCCTATGCTACAGTTCAACACCAAGGAAGTAACAGTGCTCCTTTTGATCAAAATACATACCGAGATTTGGTGTCTAAAGCAATTATCAAGCATGGATATGCTTTTTCATGGGTTGAGCATGAAGCTAATCGGGAAATTCATACATATTTGAATAATATGGTCAAGACCATTAGTAGGAACACTGCAAAGTTAGATTGCTTAAAGTTACTCAAGAAGTTGAAAACTGAACTCAAGGAGATCCTTAGGAAAGTTCCTGGTCTAGTATGCTTGACTAGCGATATGTGGACTTCCTGTCAGACAGAAGGATATATGTTTTGACCGTGCATTATGTGGATGCTAACTGGAAGCTGAATAGTAGGGTGTTAAACTTTTGCCACATTGAGACTCCACACACTGCAACCATGATGTATGGTGCTATTTTGAGAATGCTTCAAGATTGGGGAATTGATTCAAAGATCTTCACAATCACCCTTGACAATGCCTCCAACAATGATAAAATGCAAAACTTGTTAAGAGGCACACTTAATGGTAGACATGCCTTATTGTCTCGAGGAACTTTTTTCATGTTCGATGTGCTGCCCATGTGTTAAACCTTATTGTTTGGGATGGGCTGAAGGTTATTGATCCCATTATCACTGAGTTGAGAGATAGTGTGAAGTATGTGAAGTGGTCAGAGCCAAGAAAGGAAAATTTTTGACATTGTGTGAAGTTAGCTAAGATTGATGAAATCAAATCATTATGGCTTGATGTTCCTACTAGATGGAACTCGACATATATGATGTTGGATAGTGCTATTTTATACCGTGATGCTTTTAAGCAATTGGTTGTTGTTGATAAAGCATACCTACATTATCCAAGTGATGACAAATGGGATATGGCTGAAAAGATTCTAGATGTCCTAGAACCATTCTACGAAATAACAAACTTGTTCTCCGGAAGTGACTATCCTACTTCAAATTTGTATTTTGAGAATGTGTGGAAGATTGCTATGCTTTTATCGAACTTGAGTAGGGATGATAATCCACTCTTAAGCAGTATTGCATTGAAGATGCAAATCAAGTTTGATAAGTATTGGCATTACTCGGATGATGATGACTACACCACCTTGTTTGCTTGTGCTGCGGTTCTTGATCCTCGTTGTAAGTTATCTTTCATCAAGTATTGTTATCAAAAGTTTTATGGAAGTGAAGAAAGAGCTTCTCAAAAGGCTGGTGAAGTTAAATGTCGCTTGGAGGAGCTCCTTAAAGAATATACTACTACAGCTAGTCAAGTGTCACATGGACCATCTTCAACTACTAGCACCATTCCTGATAGCGCACCGAAAAACAAGAAGCATAAAATTGATCTCCTAGCTGTAAGTTTGTGACATGTTTTTTTGTTTACCTATATTTGGTGACTTATCTTTATTATTGATTGATAATTTACTTTTCCCATTATTAATTGTTACCAAGTGAAAATGAATCATCATTTTAGTGTGTTTATTTAATTATGTAGGAGTTTGATAATGGTGAAGACATGTTCTCTACTGCCCATCGTGAAAGGACAATATTGGATTCATATTTAGAAGATGCAAAGATGGATAGAAAATGAAGCTCGATGTGCTGGAATTTTGGAGAGAGAATGAGGGTCGTTATAAAGAGCTTTCTTACTTAGCTAGAGATGTTTTAACCGTGCCCCTCACAACTGTCGCCTCAGAGTCAACATTTAGCATAGGAGGAGGAGTTCTGAATAAGTGGAGAAGCTCATATCTTCCAGAAAATGTTGAGGCTTTGATAACTGCACGCAGTTGGTTGTATGGTTATGCGGGTAAGTTCTACACTATTTAATATATTTATTTGATGTTTTACATAATGTTTGAAGTCATATTTTCTTACTTCCATTTTTTCTTTTACTCGAAGTCATGTTTTTTTTATTGGTTGTTGTTTCATTGCACCTGAGGATGATGAATTTGTTGGTTGCGATGTGGATTGGAATGCAACAGAATCTCGTGGACCACATCCTAATTAGTTATGATGTTAGTTCCTATCTTATCTTTTATGTCATGTTTTGTTTGGTTATACATAATTGTTTTTCTTGTGGCAAAGAGTGAAAGAGGGAATCCATTCAATGTAAGTTACATCACCACAAACAGTTGAACTACTCATCCTTTTGCTCATGTTTCTCAGTTTGATCATATCTACTTAATGAGGTTTTTTTTCTTTTACAGGTTCTTTTACATCCTTGTAGCAAATTTTCACTATTGGCTGCTTGATATTCATGTCTCTTTTTGGACCATAACCCAATGATACTTGATTGTAAACATTGTTTGGTATTCTATTGTTATGGTACTAGAGTTTTTGGTACAATGGTAGTATTGTGGGGCATTGTTTAGTGTTGTATGATACAAATGCTAAATACTGATTTGTATTTAAACTAAATATCGGGTATAAACATTCTGTTTTATTTTCATTGTCTCATATAATTAATGTGATATATTCTTTCGGGTCACATCAGATATATTTGTTCGGGTCACACTGGTTTCGGTTCGGGTTCGGTTCGGTAGGTTTTCGGTTGATTTCGGTTCGGGTCACTTTAGATTTCGGGTCATCATCGGGTTATGGGTGACTTCGGTTCGGTTGACTTCGGTTAGGATGACTTCGGATTGTGGTTTACTTTCGGTTTTACAATAATACGGTTCGGTTTGGTCCGGGTCGGTTTATTTCGGATTTCGGGTCATTTTTCAAGTTATAGTTTTCGGTTGAGATTCGGATTCGGATCGGATTGGTTCGGTTCGGTTTTTCGGGTTCAGGTTACTTTTGCCAGGTCTAGCCGGATGTATCACTCGATGATGGATCAAAATTAGCGGCTCACGAGCCTGGTCCCTTTTCCAGTTTAGGCAATGGGGGTGAGAGGCTCAATCCCAGTTATAGTTTCCTGATGATTCGCATCAGCGATCTTGAGGTGGTGGTCGATGCCAGTGATTCAGACCTACATATTGACTTTTTCAAGGCAGTCGGGAGGCCTCAAAATGGCGGCTGCCATTCGTTTTCAAAGTATAGCATGAGGAGACATACGGGAATTGGAAAAGTGGCAAGACAACATCTGGTCCCAATGTGAATGCTTCAGGTAACCATCTGGATATCTATGAATCCGGGCACTGGGAGGTTTTATTGATGGGTGTATGGTGCAATACTATTGCTGAAATAATAATTCTCAATTATCGTGTTGGTGGTATAACCCACTTGACGCATCCAACTATGGCTGTTATTGAGATAGGTTTCCAATTTCGGCACTGGATCAATATGGGTTGCCGTATTGGGGGCAAGGCTTGGGTGGGGAGGTGATTCCTTCAATTCGGCTAATCCTGGCATGAACAGTGCATTGTTTGGATGGTATCCGGTGCTGCCCCAAATTACCTGAGTGTGCCCGACGCTCCTACCCATAATACCACTGCTGGTGTTGTGGGGATTGGTGATCGTACTCTAGTCTCTATCCGTGAACCTGCGGTTAGTGACCGATTGCAGAGGAGATTATTACAAATGATTGGTTTGGAGCAAAAGACAAAAGGATGTGGTGCAGTAAATAACCTTGAGGTGCTTGGAATAGAGGTTGGGACCAATGTTTATGGTCTCGGTAGGGGCATGATTTTCGAGGCGCGACACATGATCAATTATAGGCTGATCCGAATGAGGGAGAGGTTGATGGTGGTGACCTTAGGAGTTTATTTGAGGAACCAGAATTCCCCCCATGTTTCTAGCCATTATAAGGACTATTGGAGTGGAGCCTAATCCCGAGGAAGCCTATGTCAAAGGCAAACTATTAGGATAGCAAAGGAACTTGGGTGCCCCGTGTATGATGAAGGGAACGCTCTTGGAAATCTAGAAGGAATCATCCAAGAATCAAGGCAAAGCTACCTTTGTAGTTGTCAGAACACTATGAAAGGATTAGATGGCATTATTGCAAGATGACCACGGGTCTCTTCCACATCTATGACTAGAAATGAGCAAGGGCAAAGGAAGTCTATTTTGGAATTTTGTGAATTCTCGCGTGTGAGTAAGGTTGTTAGTAAAGGAAATAATAGAGAAAGTTCAATCACTTTAAGGTAGTGCATAGTTATACAATGGTAGAAGGGGAAGGTAGGCATTTGCACTTTTGTATTTGTTTCTATAGCACTTGTTGTTGCTCCACTTTTGTGAATTATTTGGTCTTGCGCCTATAATTATCAAAAAAAGAAAGGCTGATTGCATATATGTATTTTTTATTATTAGTGTATATTTTAGAAAGGCTGGTAATATATATATATATACTATAAAAGCTAAACATTTGTAGTACAAAAATGTACTCTACCTAGATATGGATAACTTACCTACATCTAGAAGTAGGCAAGTCTTCAATCTATTTTCAAAAATACCTTCACTATAAAGCACCAAAATGTTTGTCATGTTCACATTACAATTTTCAATAGAAAAATTGACTACATGTTTCATTATAAGCATGTGGACCTAACAAAAGTAAACTAAACCGTTCAAAGTGATCCTAACTCCTAGACTCAACTGAATAGTGTAATCTGAAAAATAACCTGGAATTCAACTCAAACTAACTGATATTAGGTACAACAAAAAGTCAACCACAAAGCACAAGCATCCATATTGAAAGCCGGCTGATCCAAAATCAACAAAGATGAAATAACACATAAACTGAGAATGACCCAAAAACAAAAACGATCACAACCAAATATCAACCACACAATATCCTGAAACAAAATAAAAATAAGATTATCATAGAACTAAATAGAGATTATGTTTACAATATATAAGCATAGTCTATCCACTTCCTTATCACTTTTTATGGATAATGTCAGTCCTAGCATATATTAACTACTAAGTCGTTATACACTTAGTTGGATATAGTCTAAATATATTGATTTTTAAAAATTGCTATTAATGAAAATTGAATATTTTAAGTCGATATTATTTTTTAAATCTATAGCTTTAGCTTATACAAAAATGTTCCTCCAAATTAACTAGTGTTTAACCTTGGTTTTAAAAGGTTTGGCATGAAGTTGGACATGTGAGGTGTCTCGAAGTGAGCCCAAGGACATCTCATGATGAGGTAGGTAATCTTGATATATGATGCGTGGTGAGACACTATTCAATTTTCAAGTTACCAAAGCATAGGGTAACTCGTTGTCGCTTCATCCGAGGGCTAAGACAACACCTTTTTGTATTGACCTTCTTCACTTCCTTGTGTTAAAATATGAATATTCTTTTTTTGTGATTTTTTGAGCTTGTTTATTAGTCTGGTAATAGACCATTTTTAAGAGAGGATTGTAGGTTACAACTCACAAGTTGTTATTCTTAAGTAAATCTCGAGACTTTAGATTGTCATGGTAAGATAATCTTTATTTACAATTTGCAAGTTATCATTTTTCATTAAATGTAAAATTTCTTATATGATATTAAGATATTATCATTAGTTGATAAGTTCACAGACGCAATATTAGTATCTTATAGAGTATGAATGCAAAGTTACTGTATCAATAGCGATTTACAAGTTTCTGGTTCATTATTGACACATTATATGACATTTTATGAAATACCCCTAAACTAACTAAACATTGAATAAACATCTAATCATACAAATCAAGGCCTAAACATGTCTTAACAATCAATTTAAAACAACAATGGTCATTATAAAACAAGAATTTCACCTTGTGACCATTTAGGGAAAACATGTGCCCTAATGAACTCTTTAGGATCCAAATTTATTCCTAAACATAATAATTAAGTAATGAACACAATAAAACCCCTTAAAGCACATTCTGTGTATTGTCTAGTAAAATTTGGTTTTTGTGTAACTTTAGGAGTTTGATTACCCTTATATATACTAATGGGGTATAATGCACCACATTAGAATGCCTAATTCAAAGTTTTCACAAAAAAATCAGAAATTTGTGCATCAAAATATGAATAGTACCCAAATAGTGCAAAATTAAGTCTTAATTGATTAAATTCGTCAATATTGACCATTAACCCCCAAAATATCTACATAAGAGGCAGAAATGAAGGGCTGTCATCCATACCCACCTAATACCAAATATCTTACAATGAGTCACAAAAAACTATTCATTAAAGTAATCTTACATTACTTAAAAACTAACATTAGTCATCATTCTCCTTTACCTCCTTCATCAGCCGAGAACAACAGCAGCCAAACCCTCCCTTTCTCCTCCATTATGAGCTTGGACACACCATTTTCAAAGAGCAACTCCCATTAATCTTGGTAAGCTTCCAAGACATGCTTATATCCATTCTCTTCCTGTTTTCTTCTTCTTTCCATTGAGCTAATGTTCAAGCATTTCCACCCATGCATGTAGTGGGAGTTGGTGTGTAAAGGTAAGGCAAATTCTCAGCAGAATCCAAAGAAGAAGGGGGAAAGATCAAATAAGTTCCTTATAAGGTAAAAATGTGCTTTAAGCACATAACTCATTATCCTCTTCAATTCTAGTTTGAAACCTTAGTTTCTTTAGCTCGTTTTCAACTTCTTTTCATGTTGATTCAGTTGGGGTATCACGTGTGCCAAGTTCTAGCCAAATTCTTGTTAAAAACATCATTTTGACATTTTTTACAAGGTAAACTGAAATACCCCTAACCCTTAAATAATTAAAAAAGGGAAATATATATTATTTAGGGGATTATTAAACCCTGAGAAAAGTATATAAACAGTTAGGCGTTAAAAACGCACCTAAACTTCTTAAGGTCATAAACGAGCGTTAAGCCGGACCTTAAGCAAATCAAGCTATATAAGCTATAAAACTTATATAAATTTAATCAAGGATCATTTTATGATCTTTAAAACACAAGTCCTCAGTTAGAACTGAGTAAAAATGCAATATGCCCGGGAGTTCCCTTAAGGGCCCTTAAGGCCCGAAAGTCCAGGAAATACTTTATAAAATAAAGTAAAGCATGTCACTTCATTCTAAATGCACTGTAACAATTTAAAAAACATATAAGATGAAGTTCTCATGCTAAAATCTCAGTTAAATACAAAGTGCTCGGAAGTTCCCGATGAGGGCCCCATAAAGGGCCGGGAATGCCCCGGAGGAGTGCCGAGGTGGCACAAACTCCTATATAATTAATTCTAAGAGTTCCTAACATCATATTCAACATCCTAAAGAGGATTCTCGAGCCACTTTCTAAAAAAAAAAACAAAGTACTCGGACGAATTTCTTAACGCTCATTTTTACCCGGGAGTGTCCCGGTAGCCCGAAAATTGAGTTATGAGTCTATATAACCCCATATAACTCAATGTAACACATTAATATATTATTATTGACTATAAAAAATGTCAATAAACACTTGGAACTCATAGCGACTAATTATTTTCCAGAAAATCCTTAAAGCACAAAACGCACCTTCGGGTGTCACAAAAATGTGTTCTACGCAATTACCTTGAAGTTTTTTAGGAGCCACGAGTTGATAATATTAAAAGAGGATAAATTGATCATCTAAATCAATTAATGCCAGTGCTAAAAACCGAGCACAAACAAGGCCGATTTTGTGATAAAAAAAGGTACCTAAAATCAGCATTTTTACCTTAGAACTTTCACCTTTTACCTTAGTATAAATGTACCAAATAAATGCTTGAACCTATTACACATATTAGTATGATCTTATTACAATATAGTGTAACAAAAATCAAATTAAAAATCAATCCCATTTGACCTCTATAGTAGGCGCCATTTAGGGTGTCAATTGACTAGATTTTAGCAAAAATATTGTCTTATGGAATGGTGACTCACCTAGCATGTGCCTTATGACAATGCATCAAATAAATTCAGTCAATGGAGCTCCTCATTACCGATTTTCCTACAAGAAAACAACAAAGCATAGGTTAGGAAGAAAGTAAGGAAATTAAATACACCAAAGGACAAATCTAGATCTACTTTAGTATTAATTTATACATAACAAACAAAGCAGCCATGTTACTACCCTTGTGCTGCCGATTTGGATACATAAAAAGGGGGATTGATTGCTGTCAAATTGGTCAAGGAAGACAGCTACCTAACAATGCACATATCTATGTCAAAGATAAAACAAATTAAATGGCCTCACTAGCACATGGTGGACGGATTCAAGGAGGAGAAAAGCAACTTTGATTGCTCTACAATCAATCAAATATGACATCTAGCATCCTTGCATGTTCTAATGTTTCAAGAGCCAAAGAAATCAGTAGCCTACTTACACATACACTACGGTATAAACAAGGAGGAAAGAAGACAAAATTGACATGCTATTCTACTTAGAAAATCAAAAGAAAGACCTACCTATCTTGCTCTTTGTCTTCTAGTTTCAATTATCAAACAAATCCTTCATTATTCTTTAGCAACCAGCCGCAAGTCTAGCACCAATTAAGGAATTTATGGAGCCAAACAAACAATTAATAAACTAAAGAAAAGATAGGCATCTTTGACATTATTGTGTCAAATGAGAATTCTCTTCATTCTCTTAAGCTCCTTACGTGAGCCTATGCTCATTTGCCCCATTCAGCCGATTGGTAAGGCTTCCAAACTCTCTCTTTTCCTTCTTCATTTGTTAGTTAATTCCTTAGAGCTTAAAAGCTTCATTAATGGTGTATTAAGTTCTAACACCATTTCTATGTAATTTCCTAGTTAAATCTACTAAGTCTTGAAGCAAGAGATCATCCAAAATTTCACCAAGCTTAAGTGTTCCAAGGAGGTTCCTAGATTCAACAATAACACAAGGGACAACAAGATCAAGTTAAGGTATATTTTCATGTTGAAAAGTCCTAAGAAAATACCTTAAGCATTTCCGAAAATTTAGAGCTTCTAAATCTATATTCTCTTCATTATTTCATGAAGGAAACTTGGATCTACAATCATCTCAAGGAGTATCGAAAATACCTTGTTAAATTCCTAAGGTAAACTCTCGTAAAACTACTCCAAATCTTATTTATAAATCTTTGTTAGAAGACTAACAAATGGATCTCCTAAATATATACAAGGAGGCCGAATTCTCTTCATCAAAATAGCATTTGAAGAGCTTGGAATTCAAGGAGAAATCAAGTACAAGAATTGTCTTGATTTATGGAGTAAGTTTCTATAATTAAGGTTTATTAAGTTTAAGCTTGATTTAAGCTTCAAACTTTGGTATAAAAATATATATAACCACTAAATAAATTGAGGCCGAAAAATTGGGTTATATTGTCAAGAAAATAAATTATAACATATAAGGTAAGATTATTACCTTAAGGTATAAATGTGTGTCACAAAAATTAAATTATTATGCATATAAATTTAGGCCGAAACATATAAGGATTAAATGTCCTATTTTGAAGTTATAATCATTCTAAGTCATTAGCATAATTCTTAGAAGTGTTATATGGTTTATATACATTTATATATACATATTATAAAGTTTAAATCAAGTTTTAAAACCATATAATAAATATATTAAAGCTAAGAATGATATAAGTATATTGGTGATTTTTGAAATATATATAAGTGTATTAACTTATGTTATAAATTTTGGGAGTATTAAAAATAGCTACAAGTATTTAAATGGCTAGTTAATAAGTTATGTGGTTAAAATGTAAATTTTGAAGGGTTTGGTGTATTAAAAATAATTGCCGAGAATTAAAGGGGTGATTTGGTATATTTATGTTATAATATAAGGTAGGAATTAATATTATGAATTTTGGTGAATTTAAATAAGTGTTTAAGTGTTAAAATAACATTTTATAAAGTTTTGGGGCTATTTTGTAATTTATGGAAAGTTTGGGTGAAACCAAATTATAAATGAATTTCTAAGTATATTAAAATATTAATTATGAAATTAAGTCTTGGTCAAAGTGTTGACCAAAAACTTTGGATTAAAATGATTTATGACATGAAATATTAAGTTTATAAAAGTTTAGGGGTGAACATGTAATTTAAGAAAGTTTAATTACAAAACCAAATTGGTTATGGGGCGAATTCATAATTTGCAAAATTATAAGGGCCTTTCGGTATTTAAGAAAATTAAATATTAAAACTATAGTTTATAAGTTAATATGTAACTTATATTAAGTTTTGGGGTTGAATTGTAAATAAAGGAAAGATATATTAAGACCGGAAGTATATGTGGTCATTTGGTAATTTATAAAAATTAGAATGTTCACTTTGTAATTACCGAAAGTTAATAGGGATATTTGGTAATTAAAAAGGTAATGTGTTAATTAATAATTTACAAAAGTTAAGGTGGATGTTATGTAATTACCTAATTATAAGGTTATTTGGTAATTTATAAAAGCTATTGTGCCCAATCTATAATTACAGAAATTAATAAGGTTGGTTTATAATTTAATAAAGAAAGGAATTAAAACTATGTATTATGGTATATTATGGAATATAATATAAAGTTTATAAAATAAATGTGGTTATAATAAAAATCCAAATGATATTGATATATGGAATAAGTGAAAATAATTATGGATATAAGGTTAATGGAATAAAATATACAATACAATGGAATTTCATTATCACATGTGGATATCACATAAAATAACGAACTGATGAACTATCTAGAACCACTGTTAAATAACAGGGGGAAATAAAGAACATAGAGAGTTATTATACAAAGAGTATAAACACTACAGTGACAGTACTGTAATATTTAGTGAATAGTTATATTAATTGTAACACCCCCGAATAACGATCAACAATAAATAACGCGCCTAAAGGTAACATGAGACGTCTACGCAGCGGTTTCCAACTTCATCCGGGTGTCACAGATGCCAACCACCCACGTGGTTGACAGACCACCATACCAACTCCAAGTTACGGTCTGTATGACTGGAAGTCCAACTTAACGAAATCCAAATACAATATAAAGTACAACTCAAGTACCGAGCATCTACAGTTAGTTAACAACTTAAGCAACATAACTCATACATAAGAAAGCATACTACTAAAAGTCTTGCCATGTGGACTACCCCTATGATAGTCACCCTTGCCTACTCTCCGTATCGTCTGGCACAAGACCTGAAAAAAATTGGGTGTAAAGGACTCAGCAAACTACGCTGAGTATGAACGTGTGAAGCCCGCATGTTACCGGGCCACACGACTAATTGGTCGAATATTATTAAGTCCATTTTACATGCTATGATAAAGCAGTAAAGTACGCATCAGTACATCATGATATCATACACACTCATCGGTAGCATAGCAATATCAGCAAGCAACCAAGCACATCTTGCAAGTAGCACAGCAATACCAATAAGCACCGGTATTGCATGTTTATATAACAGCATACGGGAAGGAACTACTGAACAGGAATTTGTCAAGCTAGCAGTTACTTGGTGAACAGTATGTTAATTGTGTGGTCTGAATGTCCTAAGGATTTTCCTAAGGTCCAGACGTATATGTTTAATTGTTTAAGAGCGATATCTGTGATTTATGTATATGATATTGTACACTGTATTGCTCAACCTTGTTGCGTTTTATTTTACGCGAATCTTATGACTGGAAGTTTATACATCTAAACTGGAACAAGACTAACTGACCTTTAGGTGTTATTGAACCTAACTGATGGTCAACTGTTATAGTCTTAACTCAAGGATTGGATATTGTTTCACTGACTAAAGGGTTAACTTATAAAGAGAGGAATCCAGACTGTTTCGAGTTTCTAGTTGCGCATCGTGATCACTACGAGAGACTTCAATGGGGAGTCACTCATCCATTTTCCACATTCGACGATGGCGGAGGGCACTGCCGTTGGTGCACAGGTTCGACCGGATCGGTCAATATATTATCCAGGGCCATAAGGTCAGCTGGTAACGGTTCCATTGGAACCCAGGGACAGCTGTCCATTATTAAGTTATTAAGGGTTGTCTTAACATGACGCCTGAGGTGGAAGTTAATTGGAAAAGGTTAAGTGATTGGTTTAAAGGATAAGGGTCAGGTGGCCAACTAACAAGTACAGTTTAATACACGTATTTTGTTTGGTTACTGTTATGGATTATTGATGTGTGATTGTTTGGTTACTGTTATGAATTATTGATGTGTGATTGTTTGGTTACTGTTATGGATTATTGATATGTGATTATTGGTTATTGCTATGGATTATTGATGTGTGGTTATTGGTGTGTGTACTATTGTACATTGATGTTTACAGGTGAATTGTTGTGTGTTTGTTTAGCATTTACAGTTATTTCTGTTATTATTGTAAACCGGTGTCTCATGTAAAGAATCTAAAATCAAGATGGCTAAAATGACTTAAGGAATCTAGATGACTTAGGACTACATTTAGCATACCAGCATTTCGATTGATGAGCCCTTCAATGGGCAAAACATTTCAGGTACTGAAGAAGACACAAGCCGAGTGCGAGGAACAGGGTAGCTGAAATACCCCTAACCTTAAAAACTTAATTAAATGATCTACTAATGATCTAAGATGGTTAATAAACATCTAAATACTATTGGGGAACAATCTAAAAGATCTCAATAAGGCAAAACATGCTTTAAGATCGGTAAGGCCCAAAATGTGCTTTAAGACACCATGAAGATTGTATGACCTCAAATAGGATCCAAAGTGGATTCCTAAGTATTGTAATGAAGTAAGGAACACAACAAAACTATTCTCAAAGAAAACTAAGCTCAGAAACACCCTGTGACACAAAATGTGCTCTAAAACACCTTAACGCACGTTTTTGTGTATGAGCTCTAAGATAATGACTTTTTGTCATTTTAAAGACTTGGGTATATCATTTAAATCATTTATTGGACATGATAGACTATATTTTAAAGTCTAAATCCAAGTTTGAAAATAAAAATCCAAAACTGACAGTTTATTGTGAATAGTACCCAAATAGTGCCATTTTTAAGCACATTTATCAAGTTTGACCATTGGTCAACGAATTACATGGTGTCGGCAGGCAAGGGCAAGGAAGACAGCACAACATCACTCATTCAGTTTACTACCTAATGTGGTGACTAAGCAAGTTACTATTCATTATTATATCATTTTAAGCCTTTAAACACCATCTCTCACTCTCTCTTGCTTCTTGCTCCATTCCAAATGAGCCATCTGAGTTCTTGGACTCTCACAAGCTGTGTTCTTGAGTTAGGAAGGCAATTCAATCCAATAAGCTCCTAAGGTAATGATTTAAGGTCATTTTTAGCCCTTTTCTTCATTCTTTCACTACCAACACTTGGATTTCGTGGCTTATCTTTTCCTATGGGTTATTCTCAGTGTTATAAGGTTAGAACAAGAGCTAAACTCGAATGAACTCAGTTTAGGGACCAAGGAAGTCCAAATCTACATTTTAAGGTAAAAACATACCTTAAGGTTCTACACTTTGCATCCGGTTTCTTTCTTCTGATTTTTGTGAGTTTATACACTCATAATCTTCATATTTACATGTTCAATCAGTTGGTTAACCATTTGGAGCAAGGGTGACCGAAATCCAAAGGAAATACTCTTCTTTTAGGCATTTTTCCAAGGTAAAACCTATTACCACAGCAGCTTGTTGCTGTCTAAGTGTTCCTTATGTTTATATAGTGAATTTAACACCTTGTGGTGTGTGTCTAAACCAGGCCGAATTCATAAGGAACCTTCCAAGCATTTTTAAGGTGATTTTTGCCTTAAATCTTACATTAATTGTTCTTTATGGTTAAGCTCAAGCTTGGAATATAACTATATCTTGTTTTGGTGTATTAAACATGTCTAAATATTGTGGTGAATTTTACTCCAAGGTGCCGAGTCCATACAAGAAGTTATCAAGGTATAAACACCTTAAACTTATGATTTTATGTAATTCTTAGCATATATAAATATGTGCCGAGAGTGTAACATAATATATGGGTTATTTATAACCTAAGAATGTAAAATAATGACTAAGATAAATTAAGCTAGTCATTTAAGTGATTTAATAAAATAATGGTCAAATTATGACATTATGTGGAATAATAATAAAACTATGGTGAGGCCGTGAGCTTATGTATTATTGTTGAGCAATTTATGTGTAATTTTATGCTATAAAGCAAAGTTGTAATAAGGCCATGTCATTAGGCCATTTTAATTTAAGTTTAAAGCTTATTTGGTTAAGTTTATGCTTATATAATTAAATTGGGGTCAAACGGTAATTACTAGCATTTTATTAGGCCGTGGGCTTAATTTAGAGGAACTTAGAGTTTTTAAATGAATTTAATAAAAAATTATAACATTTTATGAAGCTTTGTGACAAAATTGTAAAAATAGAAAAACTATAGGTTATGTATTGTAATTACCAAAAAGTTTGGGTCCAATTTGGGTATTAGAAGTCAAGTTGACTATATAGGAGACTTGACTAAGTTGGTGAATTTAAGGAATTAAAATACTACCTTATAATAAGATAGTTATTAAGTTGTAAAGATTTATGATATTGGGGTGATATTGTAATTTCTGAAAACTAGGGGTACTAAATGGAGTTTAGTACAAACCTTAGATTATTAGGAATTTTTAGAAGTTGATTTGGGTAAATTTGGAGTTTATATGAATTATCTAAGTATAAATAAGATATTTCATAACATTGTTACAAATGGGTAACTAATGTGGTAAACCGAGATTTAGAGGGAATATAAGGTTAATAATAATATTTATAACCTTTTGTATAGTTTGGTAATTTTGGAATTATATAAGGTTTTATGAAGATATGTGTATAATATATAGTTTTGGTGATATTAGAAACTATATGTTATTAAATGGGGTAAATTGGTGAATTATGGAAGTTGGTAGGAATTAATTAAAAAACCGAGAGTTTAAGTGCTGTTTGGATTTTATTAACAATATATACTATGTGTTATAATTGTTTAATGACATAAATGTCAAAATATATGTTATATAACTATAATATAACATTATATAAATATGTGGTGGATTTTGTAAATATTTGAGAATTATAGGTGCTGTTCGGAAATATTACTATTTTTGAATGAAAATTTATAATATGGTTTTTAATGTTATAAGAGTTATAACATTTATAATATAGGAGGTATTCATTAAAAAGAATGAATTTATATTATAATGACTTACCATATAATAAATAGATCTATAATGCATATATATATAATAAAATATGTTATAGTGTGGAAAATATAATATAGTTCAATAACTATGTACTACCATAATTAAATGACTTGAGATAAAGGGGAAAAAGAATTATAAAACATTGGATATGGAATTCTAATGTTAAAGAGTGTACATGAAATACTAAGGATTTATATAATTCAAAGTATCTGTACATATGAATTATACAACATTATACTTGGAAAAACTAACCTTAGAAAATTAAATACTAAGGTGAGATGTATAATACATGATTAAGATTATACATGCAATATAATGATAAACTATATCATATACAAGGTATATTAAACTACATGCGATAATAAACGTTTAAAGTTAAGTGTATTAATATACTCGACGTAACCACGCATGTGATATAGCGTTTTTCCTAAATCCCGAGTTAAACCGAAAACCCGACAAACGTTATTAGTTACAGCGGGGAATAAACCGGGGTAGATTAATGACGGTACGGGGTGTCGTAGCGTATTGTTAATATGAGATGCTGATGCATAGTGTGATGCATATTAATAGATTGTTAGAGGCGTCTCGAGGATCTCCAGAGAATTAGCTGATTCATACTCCACCGTAATACAATCCGGGTGAACGGTATGTTATTTATGTGGCCTGATTGTCTCTGAGGATTTCCTCAGTTCAGACATTGTGTGAAAATATGTGATAAAAAGATTGAATGTCTGCTTATGTGAATTAATTTGCTTGAGTTGTATATTAATGCTGCTTATTATTATTACTGTTGAACGATAACAGTACAGTTCGTAATATGAACATATTATAAAACGAACTAGCGGCAATGATGCTATCTTATATGTGTAATGTAGGAACGTAAGTAAACGTTGTAGCATTAGATAATAAGATATATATATTTCTGAGACTTGTATATGGAGCATTGGCCTTTTCTAAACGCCGCTCTCGTATCTAACACTGGATCCCGAGTTGACATACTCAGGATTAGACTAACGACCTTAGTCTGCTGTGTTAGGAAAAATAGTAAAACAAATGTGATGGTATAGATCAATTTATCAAGAGGATGTGGCTCTTACTGTGAACTGTGATCCATTACGATACTAGGATACCGTGTGGTAACCGTAAGTATCTGGATAAACTTCCAACGGACTACAGATGGTTCGTAGGTCGGAGACTCTACCACTGGAGTGGCTACTGTCGTGTGTGACCCGCCATAGGCGATAGGTAACTTAGAGACACGTCGTTCTAACGAGGCGTTGTCATCAGGCGTGACTGAACAATTACGGATGACTATATTAGCTCGTACATTAGGCGAACATTATTTGGGCTTGCATGCCAAAGACGGAATCATACTTACTTGTAGTTCTCGTTCTTTCGCCTTGTTGTTCTTTGGTTATGCTTTGTGGTTATGTTTGGTATGCTGGTAATGTTGATTAAATGAGTCGCTGTACTCATATGTGTGTGTTGTGAATTGGATTAATTGGATCATTGTACTTATATCTATGTTGTGAACTGGATGAGTCGAGTCGCAGTGCTCGTGCGTGGATTATGGTGGATTGTTTGGTCGAGTGAGTCGAGGTACTCAACTATGAATTATTAAGTGTTTGTTGGATTGGAGTCTATGTACTCACATAAGCGTTGTAACGCTTTTAGTGGTATATTAAGATGCGATGTGTGAAGCCGGGGACTTGTTTAATATTTGAGTTCACTGCAATATATATTGTTGCTTTACAGTTATTATATAAAACTATCTGCATGAAAATGAATTGCATGCTCTCGACCAAATAACTGAGGGTCTGAGGGGGCATGACGGTCATGTAGTAACATACTCAGCAGGGGCTGATTCCATACCACAAACAAACATTTTTGCAGGTATGCAGCTTCCGGTGTCGACAAAGAGAGTGACGCGCTGGGTAGTTTGATTACAGTTATTTAAACATGCACTGTTGCATTTTGATAAGAACCTAGAACCGTGTATAGGATTTGGATACTTAGAATGCTCACTGTGAATGTAATTTTATATTGGTTTGGGAAGTATAGGTATATCTCTTGTTGTCACTGTGGGAAATGTTTCGTATTTAAGAATGTATCAGTAAGCACGTTATTACTCGTATGGGCGAGTAAGAACGGTAACACCAGTAGTACATTGTTGAGTTTACCGCTGCGATTACATTATTTATTAAGTTGATTAGGAGCCGAATAGAGTAGGGGTGTTACAGAGTATGCCGAATCTGGACCCTATTGGTCACTTGTCATTTTTAACCGTCTTGATATTAGATTGATTTTATGCTTTACCATTTACAGATATAATAGTTACTGTAACAGCATGCATGATTATATATTCATTCATCCACTCCAATCAGTCATATATGAACATACACAATATTGTCACACATCATATAGTACAATAGCATGGAGAACTCATTCATCATGTTAACATCATCACGTGATACATCACTCGGCCTCCGGGCCTTCACATATCATTTGTTTTAGTTAGCACAATCGGGCGTCAGTTAGGACAACCCGAAATATACTCACTTGGACAGTAGTCCCACGTACACACTAAGGTGCTCACTGCCCTGATCATCCGAAGACTCTGGGACTTATTCACTTTGCCTTTGTAAAGGCGTCCATTTAGGTGGCCAAGGGCCTGGTGCCAACGGTAGCACACTCCGCCTGACGATCTATCTAGGCTCGATCAGGATTAACTAGGGAAAATCCGATACGGGATAACCCAAGAGATCTCTACGCACGACCAGCAGCCAGTGACTGTCTGGATTAAGGTACATCATCACATTCATTCACACTCCAATGTTAGCTTTGTTAGTTAGATAGTCAGTTACAGATTTAGTTATGGAGTACATCACTTAATTTGTTGGCTGCCCTATGGGTCTTACGCATGCCTAGAATTATTCTAGGTAACATTCACATTCGAGTCAAAGATCTAGTGACCGACAATGTCATGTCCCGTTCCTAAGTATTTTACTTAGGTTATAACTATATACTTGTAATACTTAGCGTATTAAGTCAAGCAACAGTGGTCACAATCACACATTTCGTATATGTAGTTTTTGTATAGGTCGATCTATAGTCGACGTAGTATTAGTCCCGTAGGACGTTCGTGCATAAATAAATAATGCAGTGAACATAACTTCACATCACATACACAAATTACATACATACATTCACACAAGTTATTTATCAAACAAATCCGAGCCCGAGGAATTCCTCAGGACAACCCGGATCAAATCCCTTTACATACCGTACACCGTTGACTAGATTCGTGCAGTGCAGACCACTAGACCTTCCGGGCGCGTACGTCGGGAATGCGATCTAGTAATACGAGGAACAGTAAGCATCAATCCATATGACAGCACAATCCGGTATTTCCTAATAACGTTTGAAATCCTAGTACTATGTCCCCAGACTTAACATTTGTTACTAATTAAAGTATCGTTATTAATATTTTATAAATCCCTTACTCGTTGTGTGACTTAATCCTCGGTTTACAGTAGAGCATGAAACCTTACGTTATACACTTGTGATACTTCGCTAGGGTTTATTAATCAAACCAAAGTCTTATACTAACCTTAGTATTATATGTCGGTATAACCATAGTGTATAAGTTTATTTCTTGGTACTTGTTGATCTATGTATGTATGCATTTAGCATAACAGTTTGAATAACTATATCCTTAGCCACATAATATTATTTATGTTATATTTGTTCCATAATGTTATACAATACGCTATTTTATGTGTCATTAACTTTATAACATATAGTTTTGGTAACTATATGTATGTACCGAATATAGTGTAAACACATTATACATTTGTGTTCCTTGTTTATATAATTCTCATTGATCACAATATATATCCACATACTTATAACGGGTTGTAGATATTTAATTTTATAACATTAAAACTTGTAATAGGACATAACCCAAGGTTTTATAACCCTTGTTATAATTACCGGTAGTGTATATCTTGACTCCATTTCCTACCAAATCCCATACTCTCAACATTCCAAACTTTACCACTTACCTCACATCATACTGCATTCATCATACGCTATAACTTTACAACTATGTTTGTATCCTAATCTCCACTACAACTCAGCTACACAGAAGCAGCTCATAAATGAAATCTGAAACATGTAGCTTATAACCTTTCTTCTTCCAGCTTTCTTTGAGTTCATCAATCTATTTGTAAACATTAACCTGATTCCTGACTTTGTTCCGAGTGTTTATAAACCTCTTCAGGTGTATTAGCTAGCTCTGAAGTTTATTATCAGGCCACTATAATCCACTTGTTCCTACTGTGACAGCCATACAGAGGACAACATCACTAAAACTGAAACATCCATTCTGATATACTCACCTTTATTCCCTTTTCTTTGCTCACAAATCTTAACTTCCCACCTTCCCCAAATGTTAACATAGTTGGTCAGGTGAACTAGCCAGGTGTTAGGCTCCTAAAACTCTCAGTAAACTCCCTTACACACTCTCTGTCACTGGGTTATACAGAAGACAATATTTCCAGAAAAACTTGCAAAAACTGAAACATGAATCAGAGAACTCTCTTGTTTTTTTTTTCTGTTTGTTTGAAAGTCTGTCTTTCAAATCTCTCCCAAGGGGTTTACACTCTTAGTTACATGCATTAAGAGGTTTTAAGTTCATTCCGAATCCAGCACAACACACACCCGTTTCTGTACCAAATATACAGACGCACATACAGAAGCAATTCCTGAAACAACCCAGAACTGATGTATTACCCCTTTCTTCCTCTGTCGATTGTTAATTTGATTTTTAATTCATCCTTCAAGTGCCTACAACTTTACTCATGTGTGAGAGGTGTGTTTAGGTTCATCAGCTCCTTAATTCAACTCTAGAACTGAAACTGAAATTGAAAACAGAAACTGGTTTCATGGACTGTTATTTTTCTTTCCTGTTACTTTCCTTCTGTTCCTTTAATCTCATTGCTAATTTCGTAAGGGTTGTCTACCCACTTGGTCAAGTGTGTTATCAAACATATATTTCTGACATAGACCCCATTTATCAAGGTTAACAACCCTGGAAGTTCTTTACACAGAAGACAAAGAACCTGAAACTGAAATTTGGCACTGCTGTACTCATTCATGTTGTTTTGTTTTCTGTTACCTAAATCATTTCTTAACCTTTCCCAACTTACTTAATGATTCATTTATGTGTCTTAAAATAGTTTTAAACTCTTAACAACCATTGCAACACTCTTATCTTCTGTACAGAGTTATACAGAAACATAAAATTTCTGAAATTGAACTACAGTCAGGGACTGATACTTTCTCTTAATTTGATCTCTGTCTGTTTTCTAAACTTATTTACAACCCCTCATAGCTGTTGTACCCACTCAGTTAGCATCTTATCAGGTCTTTAAACTTAAGAACAACCCAAAGCAGCTTGTTACAGATACAGAAATAGTCTGACACGGATCTGGTGAGAAACTGAAATTGGGATAAAACTGAAATCGAAACTGGAGTTTCATTCCTTCTGTTTGTCTTTCTGTGTTCACTCACTTAAGTTTCTGTTTCTTAGTCCATTTAGCCCCTAGTTAAGTGCTAAGCTCCTAGACAGGTTCCAGGTGATAAGGGCTACATTCCTGAGCAAGAAATCTGCTACACAGAATCCAGGAACTGAAAACTGAAAGGAAAAATCTGAAACCTCCCAAGGTCTGATAACTCGCTCCCTTCCTTTCCTGTCAATTCGTGACCTTCTTTTTCATCACAAGACACAGCTATGTCTTAATCCTAGACCATCTAGGCAGTCCTGACAACCACTGAGGAATTGTAGTGCACTGAAGCAGAAGAAAAACTCACAACTGAAATCTGTTATAAATTTTTTCCTTCATCTTCTATTTTCCTTTCTGTTTTTACTCACGTGTTGCTCTTCGGTTTCCTCCCAATACCAGTTTAGGTAGTTTAGGAGGTGATAGTCTTTTCTTTTCAAGTTCTAACAGATTCAAAGTAGATCTACCAAAGTAGTTTTACTAGTGTTACAGAAGTGTTAATACTGGAACCGAAATTTCCAGAGCACAAACTAGTGTTTATATTTCCTTTCTTCTTATTCCCTGGCTATGCATCAGGTAGAGTTTTCTTTTGTTTCTCAAGATGTTCTTATCCTCACTTGAGTGTGTTAGGATGTTTTAGATTCACTAACTCACCTCACAAGCCAGTTGTACAGAAATACAGACCCTCCACTAACTGAAACATCACAACTGATAAACTCCCTCTTTTTTCTGAGAATCCTCAGTTCTTGTTTTCTTTTTAGTTTCCCCTTTCATTACTATCTAGATAGTCATGTTTTTGGACTGAGGTTTAAGTGTCTAATCTAGCCCTTCCTATCCTCACATTCCCTCCACAAGGTAAATAGACAAAACACTGATCTCATCAGTTGTAACCTACTCAGAACCAAAAACAAAAACTGCTACGTCTGGTTTCTGTTTTGTTTTCCTTTCTTTAGTTAGGATCTGTTTCTATTCTTTCCTTCAACACCCTCACGTATAGAGACATATTTATGTGTATTATGGGATTATAATGTATTAGAAACTCAAGACTACCCAAAACAGTAAGAATTCACCCTCAGGAATCTATGATACAAAACTGGGTATGACTGAAAAAAAAGAAAGATGGAACTGCTACAAATTCTTCTATTATCTCCAATCAACCAATGTATTAGTTTAGTTTTTTTTTCTTTCTCTTCAAAAGGGTTCCCATGCACTAATGGCTAGACAAGTGCCTCCATAAGGTTTTAAGTATATTCTTAACTCCACATTAATCATGCAATGTTTTTTTTAGAGATTCACAATCGAAAACCGGAGTTACACGCCCGTTGATAACACAGAACTTGACAACCAGTTTAGTTTCTGGTTACTAGGTTTGTGTACGAGTGACTCACCTTCTCATGTTGGTTGTTTCCCTTGGTAGTTCTTGGCATGATGTAAGCTCTCCAAAATTTCCTTTCAGTTAGACAGAAACCCACAAGTTATATTCAGTTACTTGTTCTAGTTTTGGTAACCATTATGGGAAGTACAAATCTTGCTCTTTAGTAGATCTTCTTACCTTAATCAGAGGCTAGTTGACTGGGATTTTTGTTCGACCTCAAAATGATCTCAGCAAGGGGACTTGACTCACTAGAATGAAGAAGGCGGAGGAAGAAGTTACAGGTTGTAGCTTCTGTACACAAGAAGGTAGAATGGAGGAGATCGCAGTAACTGAAACTCCCTTTCTTACCTTGTTGCTTATCAGGATTGTTCTGGTGCGCAAGCTTAACCACACCAATCGGGAAGTAGAGAGCAGGCAGGTGCTTGGGCTACTGATTCAAGGATGGAGATTATATGTTGTAGTTAAAACTTAGGATTGGAAAAGGAAGAATTGCATTGTAGAGCAGAGGGACCGTTAAGGGGGTTCTGGTTTACCTTCACGCAGGGGCCACCGTGAGTGTTCTTGGCTTGCTCTTGGCATGGGCATGCAAGCGAGGAACAGGTATGGCTCTGATGGAGTCTTAACTATCGGCTAGAAAGGAAGGTATGGCTCAGGTGGATAAATAAGCGTTGCTGAAGTTTCCAAGGAATTGAGAACAGCACGGGGTGCAACTTACCAGGAGGTTATGGGTGTAATCTGAGAATATAATCTTGTCGCTAATTGGGAACACGAGGAGGTCTTTCTGTTTTTTTTTTTCTGTTCGATCCTTCTGTATCGAGAAGAATGAGAAGCAA
This sequence comes from Limonium bicolor, assembly GCA_023374045.1. NCBI lineage: Eukaryota > Viridiplantae > Streptophyta > Magnoliopsida > Caryophyllales > Plumbaginaceae > Limonium > Limonium bicolor. The sequence continues at coordinate 188,884,682 of CM041778.1, read as the reverse complement.
CCCACTGTGATGTGTTTGGCTTTTCTTTTCATTCCTGTTACCTCAACGAATTCGATACTAAGCTTAATTCGTGTGTGTTATATACTGAATTCGAGCACAGCTCAAACGGTTAAGGTTTCGGGATATGTACGAGAGGTCTCGGGTTTGAATCCCGGCTAGAGCATATTGCTCTTTTATTTTTTCTCAGCCTTATTATGCCTATTTATTGCATATAAGTGACTTGTATTAACATGTCACGTTATTAGTTGTAGGTACATATATATAATATATATACGACTATTTCGTTATGTCATGTTTTGGTTATATGTACAACGTTATAATCTTGTAACGTTATGTACATTTACATATATATCCGTATGTACATAAGTACGGTAATAATAAACTGTTCATTTGTTCGCAGGTTATCACTTGCTTGATTATTTATACTTTAATATAGCTATTTATATATTAACATAGCGTTTAATTACTAAGGGGTATTTCAGCCTACCCCCCTTAAGGAGACTTCGCCCGAAGTCGTCTTTCTCGAGTGATTTATAACAACTACCCATATAGCCATGTCGCACATCTATTCGACGTGGCAATACCTAAGCGGTACCTTATTACTGAATTCATAAGGAGTGTACACACACATATATATATTATATATAACAATCGCCAACTATTCATACATGTTCACAACATACACATGTGCGCAATGCGCAAACCCTACCAACAAGACAACAAAACACGTATGCCCCGCATACAAATACACATACAGACACACATGATAATCAATTAGTACACGTATGTCCTTAAATAGGTGTATTAATAACTACCCTTATAATCCCATAATGTATATCTATGTGATATATCATTTACGCATATCGTGTTGTGCTAATACAGCACATAGCCCTTTATTGTGGCGTTAATTCAAACATATATGGATATAGGTGATCCATCAGCACCATCATTTCCTATCGGTTCTACTAACCGTGACAACCTCCCCGAGGTGTCATACCATATCATCATTCCACATTTCGTATCTAATTATACGCTTCGTATCTAAGCGATACCCTAAGTAATCAATCTACCAGGTACAACAATATATATATATCCCAGTATCCTAAGAAAGTACTACCCTGGGTGTAAACACGCCATTAAGTATTTCATAAAATTCATACATACGAGTGCACGTCTCACACCAACAAATCAACCACGTACGCCCCGCGTACCAGACAACATCAACAAAATGAACAAACAACATCACAAACAACATTGTATGTCCCGCATACCAACAAACTATTGTATGCCCCACATACGAAACAACAAAATTCATTGCAAACATGTGCACAGCCAAGAGGCTCTACCCCCCTTAAAAAGGGTTATGCCCCCGTACCCCACAAGTATTCGACAGCCGCTCCACAAGGAGCGCTGGATACTTGGCTCTCATAGAGTTCTCTAACTCTCATGTGGTGTTTTCACCTTTGGAGTAGATTATTCTCATATCAGAGAGATGGGTATGACTCTAGCCCCTTCGGGTTCTTAAATATATAAAGGGTGAGGCACGTATTTGTGCTCTCTCCCAAGTTCGTTCTAATGGGCCCACTCGCTCTGTATGGGGTGCAGACCCATGAATATAGGCTCAATTTCCCTCTTTCCATTACTGTGTATCCTCTTATTTGGATCACTAGCATACATTCGTGTGTCTTCTCCCACTGATATTCAGCTTGAGGTATAATGTGACATTGGCTCTTGTTAGTACTTGGTGCTCTTTGCACTTGTCTTTGTAATACCAAGACGTACCAGCCTATATGTCCACGTGGATGATGATTGTCATCCTTGTCTCCTGGTGGTTTTGTTCCAGGGTAATACACTGTTGTAGATCTTTGATACACACTCTTGTTGATGTCCATTGCATCTTTCTGTATTTCTACTAGATTAATAACTGCACAAGTGCAATACCAAAACACTCATTCCTACAGAGTGTAGAGGCGTAAACTCTCAGCAGTTAATATCTAAAGAGTCGGACAAATAGATGAGCGAATCATCATGTGAGTGGTACATTCCAAGTCCATTATTCCTTCTTAAGGTATCTGCTAGCATTTAGCTTGTCTCTCATCATTGCGTAGTCACGCGTTTATGTTCACATCATTCGGTAGATTCCTCTGGATTGTAAGAACTTGCGTTATCCTTATGAGGGTTCTACGTATTGTTCGTTCATGTAGTGGTTTCTTGTTTCTGTCGTCTGCCTCGTCATCTTCGAAGGGTCTCCTTGTCTTCACTGTGTATCGTCTGCTACTCTGTGTTGTAGGTTCTTGGTTTTCTCTAGCCCGTTGGTTAATTGCGGCTCTTCTCGTCCATCTTCGAGGTAATCTGCGTCACTGTCTGTAGCACGGAGTTGACTACTTCTTGTGTTCCTAACACTACTTGTCTACATGCATGGGGTACCATACTGATACATTACTACTTACCTGACTAACCTATAAATAAGTCTATTAGGCCCACATGCTCCTATCGGAGTGCGGTCGTCCCATGTCTCGTTTAGTAAATTGGTAGCGTCCGTCACACGACTATTGTGAAGTATTCTATTGTCAATCTCCCCTTCGAAGGATGTCCTTGTTGTAGTCCGATGTTGATTGGTCCGCAATGTTGGTTATCTTGTCGTAGACTCTAATGTTCTAGCAGTATGGTGGTAAGGTGGTTGGAACATTATTTTTGTTCCCTGGACTCATGTCCTTAGTAACATATTAGTGGTAGCATTTGGTTTGCTAACTTAAACGTCAACGTTGATTCGTCTGTATGGTAGTAATCGGTTTACGTATTGGTGCTGAGGTAGTGATGTCAGTTCTTCTATCTTGATTTCCATGGGTACTATACATAATCCCTTCCTCCAGTTTTAATCATTACCATATCGTGGCTATACTTCCCGACACGGCGTAGGGTAAGTTCTCATACTTGGGTATTTATATGCGTTCTCTGTTCCGTTTAATTGAATGTATTGTAGATTGCATGATTGCTTGAGCATCTTGGCTCTTTACTTCCCCAACCATTCTCATTGATGGTATGCTGCAAATGAGTTGTTTTTACAAATACTATAAGTGATTCCTTGTATGCCACTTCTCCTAAGATCAGGTTCTTCCATTAGGACTGAACATTTATCACTATTAGTAATTAACATTACATGCTGGTATATACTCCTGGTATTCAGCTAGTAAGTAATGTCTTTGTTGTTACTTATTGTTTAGTGCTAGTTACTTGTAACTGCAGTTATTTATTTTTCAAGTGCGCGGTTTGGCGCCTGTTAGTAATTCATCATTGTTATTCACATTGCTTACGGTAGGTACCGTAGCTCCATTGCTTCATTATATTAACTTAGACATTGTTACGTTAGTAATGTGCCTTGAAAGGTAATTTGAGTCGGTGTTCCCGGTCTCCTGAGCTTATGCCCCTTATTTGTACATTAGATGCTTGCTTATTTACGCTATTTAGCGTTTGATTTGTGTTCTGTGATATCGATTTAGGTGGTTGTCATTGGTTCAATTTACACACATTTTTCTTTTCCTCATCACCGACAGTCGTCACAGAAGTAAGCGACATGTCTTTAACATATATTGATACTTATCGTTCTCTTTACATGGCGGGACGCCCATGGCGGTAGCCCTTCTTCTACTTAGAACTTGTTTCATAATCGGTATGATATTGATAATACATACTAATTTAATCTTGATGTTGATTAGTTGTAATTGTACATAACTGTATATGGCACTCCTTGGTAAAGGTGGTGCTCAGAGGTGGTAATTATTCGCACGTTCAGCGTTGATTCGCGTTCATTGTTGCGAGGGTATCGGTAATAGCCGTATTACGGTAGAGTTGTTCTTTTCTAATTCTCTTGTGTTCATCACGGGTTGGCGCATCCATGAATAAAGTTAGTAACCTATAAGTTACATTTATTATAAGGTTAAAATGTTATAACATATGATGTGTATAATATTTTATTAAATATGTGGCAGTATTGTAATCATGGAAAAATATCAGGTTTGATGGAAACAAGAATTTTGATGTATATGCCTTTCGGCAATAATATAGTTTTTATTAAGGTATGGGTTATAGTATTTAATGAGAAAATTGAATTTATAGGCTAAGGTTAATATAATATAAACCTTAGGAATTATCAATATATATGTCCTGAAATGTTACAGAATATTAAGATATAGTTCTTAATATATATTGCATAATATAATGCATCAATCATATAATCATCGTACATCAAGATGATGATGAAAATGTGACATAAAATATAAGAGAATAAATCGTGAGATATAAATGTAAGTGACTAAATATAAATATTGCGCATACGATATAGTTGGAAACTGTATGGCAGCGATCGTCATACGATCGTATTCCTTCATAGTTTTATTTGTATGATTTAATATTTATACAACGTAACTGTTATCACAAGTTTCCTTTGTTAGTTTTTTGTAACTAGGATACTGCAGTTTTGTTTATCCTTACTATAATTAATGTTGGCAACTTGTAAGAGTTTCAGGAGTCATACAACTCTGGTGTGATCAGCACCAGTGTTGCACTAGCCTTTCACCCCAATTTGTGGTTGGCTTTCCCTTGATCCCCGGGAATCAGGTTTCACCGTCCACTTCTAATTCAGCCATTTAATGGTTTGTTAATTAAATTATGTTATCTTGGCTCTCAGCCCATGTCATTTGACTCGTCTTGCTTAATAGTTATAATTGTAATGGGCTGGTGTGCCATTTTCATTGCGTTATTCGGACTCATCGGGTCCTTCAGAGGTTGTAGGCCTCGTATCTTAGAGGTTTATGGAAACAATTGCAGTTATGTAGTTTATACTAGAGGTGTACAATTGTTTTGGTGATTATTGGTAGCCATGGTGTCGTATTCGTTTGTACTATAATAGCAGTGGTAACTGCAGTAGTAATTATTTGCAGCACTTGCAGTAGCAAGTGCGCGGGGTAGACGAAATTACTGGTACATTGTTTAATTCAGCGCTTGTAGTGGCAAGCGCGCCATGCAAGTAGAGTTGTCGGTTCCCGACTTGTTTGCCTCACTTCTGCATTGGTTGTTTGAGTACTATTAGTGATTGTTCGTGAATAAGAAGAATTTTGGATTTGGGAAATTTTCCTGACCACATTGTCATTAGAATAATCAAGTCCTCCATCACATTAGATTTATAATAGCGTAAACGTTTGGACTTTGTCTCCCTACAGGTACCGCCACGACAGGGTTCTAGTGTCACTGTATTGTGTGCACACAAGTTTAGGATTGAAGTTTGAACATAACAGGGCGGTATTCTCACAAAGTTCCTCCACGTTCTTAAGATAATTTCTTTTACAGTCTAGTGGTTAAAGGTCCCATTACGGGCGACGGTCTCGCGGAGTTCATGGTGCTCCCGGTCCGCTTGCCCTGATGTCCTGGGTGATCCTTCCCACGACGTTGTAGTAGTGGTGGCGCTCGCCTCTGGTAGTGCCTATTGATACGGCGTTTGGTCGTCAATGGAGGTATGACATTGAGGTTGTATTAGTGTTATAGGAGCAGGAATTATTCATTCGCTGCGAAGAGTGTTTTAAACGGTCTGTTGAGCTTGGTAGCCCTCTTCCCTATATTCGGGGATTATATTTCTTGGTTGTATTATACTCATTGGGTTGTGGCGGGAGGGGTACTGTCGGCGGTAGTTCGTACTGGACTTCCACATGAAAGTGGCTGTCGCCAATGTACTCATGACGTTTGTGTCTCCTCCTGGCTGAGCTCTCAGCTGGACCTTAACAGGGGTAATATTCCCGGGCCTTTGCCCTTGGTCAGCTTCCTGGCTCACACCACCACTAGATGTCGGTATTACCGTTCGTCTTCTCAACAACGCACCATAATACAATCAACTCATTTATGTGCCCCATGAGCTAACACTTGCAGGCCAAAGGCTCTGCCAACACATAATTTCATTAAGACACAGACGTTTCGTACCTCACAACGTTTTCCCAAGTTTCCCAAATCCTAAGCTCACTGTCTTAACCTAGAATCTCGTCATCAGAGCGGTACTCCGCTCTGATACCACTTTTGTAACACCCCTCATAACAAATACGTAATAGTCGCTCACGTGAACAGAATTAAAGGCGTCTCACAGCGGAAGGAATTACAGTAATAGGACTCACATGGGAGTTACTTGCCACCACTCGCCCATACGAGTGATGTAGCAGTACAACATCTTAACAAAATTAAACATAAAAATACAATCCGCAGTGACAACGAGATACCACCTACATTTCTATCTAAGTATCAAAAGCACAACTACTGTGAGCATCTAATCATAAACCAAATCTTACACCCCTTCCAGTGGAATCATTTAATACATAACGAGGTATGAACGGTAAATCCAAAATTAACATCGTCCTAACTACCCAGCCCACACTTCGGCTTCGACGTGTTCAGCAACCTGCACAATAAGTGTAGTCTCAGCGATAGACGCTGAGTATGTCGGATCTGGACCCTATTGGTCACTTGTCATTTTTAACCGTCTTGATATTAGATTGATTTTATGCTTTACCATTTTACAGATATAATAGTTACTGTAACAGCATGCAGGATTATATATCATTCATCCACTCCAATCAGTCATATATGAACATACACAATATTGTCCACATCATACAGTACAATAGCATGAGAGAACTCATTCATCGTATGTTAACATCATCACGTGATACATCACTCGGCCCTCCGGGCCTTCACATATCATTTGTTTTAGTTAGCACAATCGGGCGTCAGTTAGGACAACCCAAATATACTCACTTGGACAGTAGTCCCACGTACACACTAAGGTGCTCACTGCCCTGATCATCCGAAGACTCTGGGACTTATTCACTTTGCCTTTGTAAAGGCATCCATTTAGGTGGCCAAGGGCCTGGTGCCAACGGTAGCACACTCCGCCTGACGATCTATCTAGGCTCGATCAGGATTAACTAGGGAAAACCCGATACGGGATAATAACCCAAGAGATCTCTACGCGACCAGCAGCCAGTGACTGTCTGGATTAAGGTACATCATCACATTCATTCACACTCCACTGTTAGATTTGTTAGTTAGATAGTCAGTTACAGATTTAGTTATGAGTACATCACTTAATTTGTTGGCTGCCCTATGGGTCTTACGCATGCCTAGAATTATTCTAGGTAACATTCACATTCGAGTCAAAGCTCTAGAGACCGACAATGTCATGTCCCGTTCCTAAGTATTTTACTTAGGTTATAACTATATACTTGTAATACTTAGCGTATTAAGTCAAGCAACAGTGGTCACAATCACACATTTCGTATATGTAGTTTTATAGGTCGATCTATAGTCGACGTAGTATTAGTCCCGTAGGACGTTCGTGCATAAATAAATAATGCAGTGAACATAACTTCACATCACATACACAAATTACATACATACATTCACACAAGTTATTTATCAAACAAATCCGAGCCCGAGGAATTCCTCAGGACAACCCGGATCAAATCCCTTTACATACCGTACACCGTTGACTAGATTCGTGCAGTGCAGACCACTAGACCTTCCGGGCGCGTACGTCGGGAATGCGATCTAGTAATACGAGGAACACTAAGCGTCAATCCATATGACAGCACAATCCGGTATTTCCGAATAACGTTTGAAATCCTAGTACTATGTCCCCAGACTTAACATTTGTTACTAATTAAAGTATCGTTATTAATATTTTATAAATCCCTTACTCGTTGTGTGAGTTTAATCCTCGGTTTACAGTAGAGCATGAAACCTTACGTTATACACTTGTGATACTTCGCTAGGGTTTATTTATCAAACCAAAGTCTTATACTAACCTTAGTATTATATGTCGGTATAACCATAGTGTATAACTTTATTTCTTGGTACTTGTTGATCTATGTATGTATGCATTTAGCATAACAGTTTGAATAACTATATCCTTACCACTAATATTATTTATGTTATAGTTGTTCCATAATGTTTATCAATACGCTATTTTAGTGTCATTAACTTTATAACATATAGTTTTGGTAACTATATGTATGTACCGAATATAGTGTAAACACATTATACATTTGTGTTCCTTGTTTTATAAATTCTCATTGATCCACAATATATATCACATACTTATAACGGTTGTAGATATTTAATTTTTATAACATTAAAACTTGTAATAGGACATAACCCAAGGTTTTTTTTATACCCTTGTTATAATTACCGGGTAGTGTAATAATCTTGACTCCATTTGCACACCAAATCCCATACTCCACTTCTAAAATTTTACCTTTCACATCACTTCATACTGCATTCATCATACGCTATAACTTTACAACTATGTTGTATCCTAATCTCCACTGCAACTCAGCTACACAGAAGCAGCTCATAAATGAAATCTGAAACATGTAGCTTATAACCTTTCTTCTTCCAGCTTTCTTTGAGTTCATCAATCTATTTGTAATACATTAACCTGATTCCTGACTTTGTTCCGAGTGTTTATAAACCTCTTCAGGTGTATTAGCTAGCTCTGAAGTTTATTATCAGGCCACTATAATCCACTTGTTCCTACTGTGACAGCCATACAGAGGACAACATCACTAAAACTGAAACATCCATTCTGATATACTCACCTTTATTCCCTTTTCTTTGCTCACAAATCTTAACTTCCCACCTTCCCCAAATGTTAACATAGTTGGTCAGGTGAACTAGCCAGGTGTTAGGCTCCTAAAACTCTCAGTAAACTCCCTTACACACTCTCTGTCACTGGGTTATACAGAAGACAATATTTCCAGAAAAACTTGCAAAAACTGAAGCATGAATCAGAGAACTCTCTTGTTTTTTTTTTCTGTTTGTTTGAAAGTCTGTCTTTCAAATCTCTCCCAAGGGGTTTACACTCTTAGTTACATGCATTAAAGAGGTTTTAAGTTCATTCCGAATCCAGCACAACACACACCCGGTTTCTGTACCAAATATACAGACGCACATACAGAAGCAATTCCTGAAACAACCCAGAACTGATGTATTACCCCTTTCTTCCTCTGTCGATTGTTAATTTGATTTTTAATTCATCCTTCAAGTGCCTACAACTTTACTCATGTGTGAGAGGTGTGTTTAGGTTCATCAGCTCCTTAATTCAACTCTAGAACTGAAACTGAAATTGAAAACAGAAACTGGTTTCATGGACGATTATTTCTATTTCCTGTTACTTTCCTTCTGTTCCTTTAATCTCATTGCTAATTTCGTAAGGGTTGTCTACCCACTTGGTCAAGTGTGTTATCAAACATATATTTCTGACATAGACCCCATTTATCAAGGTTAACAACCCTGGAAGTTCTTTACACAGAAGACAAAAGAACCTGAAACTGAAATTTGGCACTGCTGTACTCATTCATGTGTTTTGTTTTCTGTTACCTAAATAATTTCTTAACCTTTCCCAACTTACTTAATGATTCATTTATGTGTCTTAAAATAGTTTTAAACTCTTAACAAACCATTGCAACACTCTTATCTTCTGTACAGAGTTATACAGAAACATAAAATTTCTGAAATTGAACTACAGTCAGGGACTGATACTTTCTCTTAATTTGATCTCTGTCTGTTTTCTAAACTTATTTACAACCCCTCATAGCTGTTGTACCCACTCAGTTAGCATCTTATCAGGTATTTAAACTTAAGAACAACCCAAAGCAGCTTGTTACAGATACAGAAATAGTCTGACACGGATCTGGTGAGAAACTGAAATTGGGATAAAACTGAAATCGAAACTGGAGTTTCATTCCTTCTGTTTGTCTTTCTGTGTTCACTCACTTAAGTTTCTGTTTCTTAGTCCATTTAGCCCCTAGTTAAGTGCTAAGCTCCTAGACAGGTTCCAGGTGATAAGGGCTACATTCCTGAGTAAGAAATCTGCTACACAGAATCCAGGAACTGAAAACTGAAAGGAAAAATCTGAAACCTCCCAAGGTCTGATAACTCACTCCCTTCCTTTCCTGTCAATTCGTGACCTTCTTTTTCATCACAAGACACAGCTATGTCTTAATCCTAGACCATCTAGGCAGTCCTGACAACCACTGAGGAATTGTAGTGCACTGAAGCAGAAGAAAAACTCACAACTGAAATCTGTTATAAATTTTTTCCTTCATCTTCTATTTTCCTTTCTGTTTTTACTCACGTGTTGCTCTTCGGTTTCCTCCCAATACCAGTTTAGGTAGTTTAGGAGGTGATAGTCTTTTCTTTTCAAGTTCTAACAGATTCAAAGTAGATCTACCAAAGTAGTTTTACTAGTGTTAATACTGGAACCGAAATTTCCAGAGCACAAACTAGTGTTTATATTTCCTTTCTTCTTATTCCCTGGCTATGCATCAGGTAGAGTTTTCTTTTGTTTCTCAAGATGTTCTTATCCTCACTTGAGTGTGTTAGGATGTTTTAGATTCACTAACTCACCTCACAAGCCAGTTGTACAGAAATACAGAACCCTCCACTAACTGAAACATCACAACTGATAAACTCCCTCTGTTTTTCTGAGAATCCTCAGTTCTTGTTTTCTTTTCAGTTTCCCCTTCATTACTATCTAGATAGTCATGTTTTTGGACTGAGGTTTAAGTTTCTAATCTAGCCCTTCCTATCCTCACATTCCCTCCGCAAGGTAAATAGACAAAACACTGATCTCATCAGTTGTAACCTACTCAGAACCAAAAACAAAAACTGCTACGTCTGGTTTCTGTTTTGTTTTCCTTTCTTTAGTTAGGATCTGTTTCTATTCTTTCCTTCAACACCCTCACGTATATAGACATATTTATGTGTATTATGGGATTATAATGTATTAGAAACTCAAGACTACCCAAAACAGTAAGAATTCACCCTCAGGAATCTGTGATACAGAACTGGGTATGACTGAAAAAAAAAGAAAGATGGAACTGCTACAGATTCTTCTGTTATCTCCAATCAACCAATGTATTAGTTTAGTTTTTTTTCTTTCTCTTCAAAAGGGTTCCCATGCACTAATGGCTAGACAAGTGCCTCCATAAGGTTTTAAGTATATTCTTGACTCCACATTAATCATGCACTGTTTTTTTAGAGATTCACAATCGAAAACCGGAGTTACAGGCCCGTTGATAACACAGAACTTGACAGCCAGTTTAGTTTCTGGTTACTAGGTTTGTGTACGAGTGACTCACCTTCTCATGTTGGTTGTTTCCCTTGGTAGTTCTTGGCATGATGTAAGCTCTCCAAAATTTCCTTTCAGTTAGACAGAAACCCACAAGTTATATTCAGTTACTTGTTCTAGTTTCGGTAACTATTATGGGAAGTACAAATCTTGCTCTTTAGTAGATCTTCTTACCTTAATCAGAGGATAGTTGACTGGGATTTTTGTTCGACCTCAAAATGATCTCAGCAAGGGGACTTGACTCACTAGAATGAAGAAGGCAGAGGAAGAAGTTACAGGTTGTAGCTTCTGTACACAAGAAGGTAGAATGGAGGAGATCACAGTAACTGAAACTCCCTTTCTTACCTTGTTGCTTATCAGGATTGTTCTGGTGCGCAAGCTTAACCACACCAATCGGGAAAGTAGAGAGCAGGCAGGTGCTTGGGCTACTGATTCAAGGATGGAGATTATATGTCGTAGTTAAAACTTAGGATTGGAAAAGGAAGAATTGCATTGTAGAGCAGAGGGACCGCTAAGGGGGTTCTGGTTTACCTTCACGCAGGGGCCACCGTGAGTGTTCTTGGCTTGCTCTTGGCATGGGCATGCAAGCGAGGAACAGGTATGGCTCTGATGGAGTCTTAACTATCGGCTAGAAACAGGAAGGTATGGCTCTGGTGGATAAATAAGCGTTGCTGAAGTTTCCAAGGAATTGAGAACAGCACGGGGTGCAACTTACCAGGAGGTTATGGGTGTTAATCTGAGAATATAATCTTGTCGCTAATTGGGAACACGAGGATGTCTTTCTGTTTTTTTTCCTGTTCGATCCTTCTGTATCGAGAAGAATGAGAAGCAACCCACTGTGATGTGTTTGGCTTTTCTTTTCATTCCTGTTACCTCAACGAATTCGATACTAAGCTTAATTCGTGTGTGTTATATACTGAATTCGAGCACAGCTTAAACGGTTAAGGTTTTGGGATATGTACGAGAGGTCTCGGGTTCGAATCCCGGCTAGAGCATATTGCTCTTTTATTTTTTCTCAGCCTTATTATGCCTATTTATTGCATATAAGTGACTTGTATTAACATGTCACGTTATTAGTTGTAGGTACATATATATATACGACTATTTCGTTATGTCATGTTTTGGTTATATGTACAACGTTATAATCTTGTAACGTTATGTACATTTACATATATATCCGTACGTACATAAGTACGGTAATAATAAACTGTTCGTTTGTTCGCAGGTTATCACTTGCTTGATTATTTATACTTTAATATAGCTATTTATATATTAACATAGTGTTTAATTACTAAGGGGTATTTTAGGCCACCTGGCCCTTATCCTTTAGACCAATCACTTAAACTTTTCCAATTAAATTCCACCACATGCGTCATGTTAAGACAACCCTTAATAACTTAACAATGGACTGTAGTCCCCTGGGTTCCAATGGAACCGTTACCAGCTGACCTTATGGCCCTGGATAATTGACCGATCCGGTCGAACCTGTGCACCAACGGCAGTGCCCTCTGCCATCGTCGAATGTGGACAATGGATTCCCTTGAGTGACTCCCCATTGAAGTCTCTCGTAGTGATCACGATGCACAACCAGAAAGTCAAAACAGTCTGGATTCCTCTCTTTATAAGTTAGCCCTTTTGTCAATGATACAATATCCAATCCTTGAGTTAAGACTATAACAGTTGACCATTAGTTAAGTTCAATAATACCTAAAGGTCAGTTAGTCTTGTTCCAGTTTAGATGTATAAACTTCCAGTCATAACACGTTCGCGTAAAAATAGAACACAATAGTGTTGAGCAATACAGTGTACAATATCATATACATAAATCACAGATATCGCTCTTAAACAACTAAACACATAACGTCTGGACCTTAGGAAAATCCTTAGGACATTCAGACCACACAATTAACATACCGTTCACCGTAGTAACAGCTAGCTTGACAATTCACGCTCTAGTAATTCCTTCCCGTACGCTGTTATATTTACATGCAATACCGGGTAATATTAATACATATGTTCACTAAGTATTACAGTACTGTCACTGTAAAACTAATACTCGTTGTATTCTAACTCTGTATGTTCTTTATTACCCCCAGTTATTTAACAGTGGTTCTAGGTAGTTCATCAGTTCATTATTTTACGTAATACTACATGTGATAACGGATTTCCTTTGTGTTGTACATCTTTATTCCATTAATCATATATCCATAATTATTTCCACTTAGTCCATATCTCAATATCATTTGGTTATTTTTATTGGGACCATAATTATTTTATAAACCTTATATTATACTCCATAATATACCATAATACATAATTTTAATTCCTTTCTTTATTAAATTACAAAACCAACCATAATAATTCGGTATTTATATTTTATACCCAACAACTTTTATAAATTACCATATAACTTTATAATTTACTAATTAACCACTTAACATTTCGGTAATTACAAAATGAACATTCTAATTTTTATAAATTACCAAATGACCACATTAATTTTCGGTCTTGACATAAACTTTCCTTATATTCACATTTTAATCCCAAAACTTTATATAAGTTACATATTAATTTATAAACTATAGTTTTAATATTTAATTTCTTAAAATAACCAAGTGAACACTTATATTTTCGTAAATTACCATTTCACCCCCTTTTTAATTCGATTTCACATATATCTTTTATATATAAAGTTAATATTTTATGACATAAATCATTTTAACCCAAAGTTTTTGGTTCACACTTTGACCAAGACTTTATTTCATAATTAATACTCTAATATACCCATAATTTCATATGTACTATCGGTTTTATTTCCAAACTTTCCAATAATTACAAAATAGCCCCAAAACCTTATAAAATGTTATTTGAACACTTAACCACTTATTTAAATTCACCAAAATTAATAATATTAATTCCTACCCTATATTATATCATAATTATACCAAATAACTCATTTAGTTCTCGGCAATCATATATAATACACTAAACTTTTCAAAATTTACATTTTAGCCACATAACTTTATAAACTAGCCATATAAATACTTTTAGCTATTTTTAATGTTCCCAAAATTTATAATATAAGTTAATACACTTATATATATATTTCAAAAATCACCAAATAACACATATTGTTCTCGGCTGCAACATTTATTTACCATATAGTTTAAAACTTGATTTAAACCTTATAATATGTATATATAAATGTATATAAGCCATATAACACTTTTAAAAATTATGTTAATGACTTAGAATGATTATAAACTCAAAATAGAACATTTAATCCCTAGGTAATTCGGCTTGTACATATATGTATCATATTTAATTTTTGTGACACAAATTTATACCTTAAGGTAATAATCTTACCTTATATGTTATAATTTATTTTCTTGACAATATAACCCAATGTTTTTGGCCTTAATTTATCTATAGGTTATACATAATTTTTATACCAAAGTTTGAAGCTTAAATCAATCTTAAACTTAATAACCTTAATTATAGAAACTTACTCCTTAAATCAAGACAATTCTTGTACTTGATTTCTCCTTGAATTCCAAGCTCTTCAAATGCTACTTTGATGAAGAGAATTCGACCTCCTTGTATATATTTAGGAGATCCATTTGTTAGATTTCAACAAGGATTTATAAATAAGATTTGGAGTAGTTTTACAAGAGTTTACCTTAGGAATTTTTCAAGGAATTTTCGGTAGACCTTGAGATGGTTGTAGATCTAAATTTCCTTCATGAAATAATGAAGAGAATCTTAGCTTAGAAGTTCATAATTTTCGGCAATAACCTTAGGGTATTTTACCAAGATTTTCAACATGAAAATATACCTTAACTTGATCTGTTTGTTCCTTGTGTTGTTGTTGAATCTAGGAACCTCCTTGGAAACCTTATGCTTGGCGAATTCTTGTAGGTTGGCTAGGATGATTCTTGCTTCAAGACTTAGGAGATTTAACTAGGAATTTACATAGAAATGATGTTAGAACTTAGAACACCATTAATGGAGCTTTGAAGCTCTAAGGAGTTAACTATCAAATGAAGAAGAAAAGAGAGAGTAGAAGCCTTACCAATTCGGTGGAGTGAGCAAGGAAAGAATGGAATGCTCACGTATGGTATTAGAAGAAAGGCTTAGGAATGAATCAAATGAAAATAATTGTTATATTCCAAGGCATTATTTTATGTCTTTGTTTTTTTATTTCAAAATTTGACTACAAAAGTCTCTGAATTGAACTAGGCTTTCGGCTGATTGGCAAGGAGAAGAGAAGTCTTTGTTGACAACTTGTAAGAAGAGGGCAAGGCAATGTAGGTGGCTGTCTTCTTTTTGAATTTTCTAAGCTTGATTATTAGCACTAACCTTGTCTTATTTCTTGTAGGCTTGCGTCAATGGGAGTCCTAGGAGGTCATTTGATTTTGTTTATTGGAAACAAGAGAATCATGCTAGTTAGGTGTATGTCTCCCTTGATTATTTAAGCAGCAATCAACTCATTTCTCCTTGATTATGATCGGCAGCATTAGGATAGGGATGGGCTGCTGCATTAGTTTAGTCACCACCTTACATTATACAAGTCTAGATTTACTTTTCATGTATTTAATTTTCTTTACTTTTCAAAAGCTAATCTCTTCTTGTTTTTCTTGCAGGTCACACGGTAATGAAGGTATTCTTTTACTGATTTTTATTTGATATTATCACATGGAACATGTAGGGATGAGTCACCAATCCATAAGGCAATATTTTTTGTTAAAACCATGTCAAATGACACCTAAAATGGCGCCCAACATGGAGGTCAAATGGGACTGATTTTTAATTTGATTCCTGTCACACTATATTTTATTAAGACCATATTATAACATGTAATATGTTCCAGCATTTAATTGGTACATTTACATCATGGTAAAAGATGAAAGTTCTAAGGTAAAAATGCTGATTTTAGGTACCTTTTGGACCCAAAAATCGGCCCTACTTGTGCTATGAGTTTAGCACTGACATTAATTGATTTAGATGGTCAATATATCCCCTTTTAAGATTATCAACTCGTGGCTCCTCAAAAGCTTCAAGGTAATTGCGTAAAACGTGTTCTTATGACACCTGAAGGTGCGTTTTTGTGCTTTAAGGAAATTTTGGAAAATAAGTAGTCGCTATGAGTTCCAAGTGTTTATAACCATTTTTTATTGTCAATAATAATATATTAAGGTGTTACATTGAGTTATATGGGGTTATATCAACTCATAACTCAATTTCCGGGCTACCGGGACACTCCCGGGGCAAAAAGGAGCGTTAAGAAATTCTCCCGAGCACTTTGCTTATTTTTGAAAAAGTAGCTCAAGTACTCTCTTTATAATGATGAATATTGATGATAGGAACTCTAGGAATGAATTATATAGGAGTTCGTGCCACTTCGGCACCTCTCCGGGGCATTCCCGGGCCTTTTTGGGGCCCCCATCGGGAACTTCCGAGCACTTTGCATTTAACTGGGAACTTAGCATGAGAACTTCATCTTATATGTTTAGTAAAGTGTTATGGTGCATTTGGAATGAAGTGTAATGCTTTATTTCATCTTATAAAATATTTCCGAGACTTTCGGGTCTTTTGGGCCCTTAAGGGAACTGTAACACCCCTCTCCTTAAACACGTAATAATCTCTCACGTAGCAATAAATAAAACGTCTTACAGCGGAAGAATAAATAACAACAACAATACTCACTCGGGTGTCACCGGCCATTACTCGCCTATGCAAGTAACGAAGCCAAACTATATCCAACTTCCAACATCAACAAACTGCTAACCACTGTGATAACGAGGTAACTTCCTATACATCATACTAAGTCCATAAACCATAAACATCGACAAGTGAGCGTCTACCCAAATCCCAAATGTACATAACTGTACCATAATACATTTACCAGTCTGACATCGCTATACAAATAAATTCCCTGTGCGGTAATCAAAATAAACTCTAATTACCCTGTTCCCGCACTTCGGCTTCGACAATAATCAACAACCTGCATAATGGTGTAGTATCAGCGATAGACGCTGAGTATGCCGGGCCTGGACCCTAATGGTCACTTAGTCATTTTAACCATCTTATTATTAGATTGGTTTCATGCTTTACCATTTTACAATTATAATCAATACTGTAATAAACATATATACATAATCCTCCATCCAAACATTCATAAACACTCAACCATCCATCCAATCCAAACAGTCATAAAATATCACAACAACAATTGTATATCGAACATATCGAATAATAACACTGAATAAACGCCGTGGCGAACACCATCCTTTGTTAATTTAATTTGGCCTTCAAGGCCCCATCCATCCAAACCATGTTAATTAAATACCAGTTGGGCGTCATGTTAGGACAACCCGATAACCTCACCATGGACAGTAGTCCTCCCGTACACACAAAGGTGCTCATTTCGCCAGAGGTCCGGAGGCCCCTGCTATTTTCTTTTGTCTCGTAAGACGTCCATATAAAAGGCCGTAGCCACCTGACCCACGATCCAAATTGGGCTCGTTGGGTATAAAACTGGAGCAGAACCCAATCGGGAACCCCTCAGTGATCACAAATGCGCAACCAAGTAGTTCGTAAACTACCGGGATTCCTCACCTCAACTCATACCATCTCTCTCTCATAATGTTTAAGATATGCTCTTAGTATTATGGAGAATATAATTATTAGTTAGCTGCCCAATGGGTCTCACGCATACCTAGAAGTAATCTAGGTTATATTCATGTTCGAGATCCATGCTCTAGAGACCGACAATGTCGTGACTCGTTCCTAAGTGTTTTACTTAGGTTGCCATATACTTAATATTAATACTATGGTATTATATCAAGTAACCGTCTTGTCATCACAATAACGTATATGTATGTTTATATAAGTCGATCTATAGTCGACGTAGTGTTAGTCCCGTAGGACGCTCGTGCATATATAATTAATGCAGTAGCACACAATCACATACATGTATCCAAAACACTTAACACACAAGTGATATCAACCAAATCCGAGCCCAAGGAATTCCTTAGGACAACTCGGATCAAACCCCTTTACATACCGTTCACCAAGGCCTAGGATGCGCAGTGTAGACCACTAGCTCGTCAAGCGCCTTCGTCTGAAGTATGATCTAAACGGTAATAAAACTATAACTCAGTCTCCATGACTAACTACATCCAGTATTTCCGAATAACAAGTAACCCCGACAGTTCATCCCCGGATTTCTATAGTTATTTGTTACGGGTTTCTCTAAACCGGTCGGCTTGTTACTAAAACTCGTATGTCAAAACATTTCGGCTGTTAAGTTTAATTCATTATATTTCTTTAATCTTATCCATCATTAAATTTAGGTATATAACCTATAGTTGCATGTATGCATGCATTATTATATTGTATTATTTTTTTATATTGTATCATTATCCCACCATCCATTATAATACATTGTATTATATAATCCATTATCTTAGCAATTTATATTTGCATTCAAAACTCATAACTTATAGTTTGTAACTATTTTTTTTGTAATAACCACCACCATTATATTATATGGTTTCCAACCATAATATATATCCATCCTTATATACATTTTTCTTGTATATGTATATATTTACCATATAGGTAAGTTCCATGAGTTATAAAACTCTTATATTATATGTTACATTTTTATCATCTTATATTAGATGATTATTCCCATTAGTTGTACTATATTATACAACTTATATTAAGATTATTATCCTAATATTATGTAACATTTTATGTTGTATAATTTCAACTCCTAAGGTTTAATCAATAAATACCTTAGTTTATAAATCTTATTTACTTATAGTTTGTCACATTATTTAATGTGAATATCCTTACTTATATTAATTACATTAAAACCATTAACACCATATAATTGTTATAACATTTATAACATTGTAGACCTTAGTCTAAAATTCACATTCCAATCTTTTGTAATTCGGTACAGCCCTTTAATTTATTTAAATTCCATTTTGCCCACATAACATTTTGTAACGTTATACCATATACTAATATCATATAATATGATATTTTTATTTCCTTTAATTTATAACCTATAGTTTTTATACAAAACTATATAATATTGCCGCATGGGCACCATATCAAAACCTTATTCTTTTTCATATTCCATAGTTTCCTTTATTTACAAAATCACCCCATTATTTATACCATGTTATATATATCATATAATATAACATTTTTAACTTATAAAAGGGCATAACCTATGGTTTTATTTTGTAAAATTTCCGAACAGACCTCAATATATATTCTATATTATTTTTCAACCCACCATGTTTCTATAATTGCCATTTGGCTCAATTTATAACATATAGTTTTATCATATCTTTAAAACTATATATTATACATATATCTTATATAATACTCTTATATTAATCTAAAAATCACCTAATTTCACCAAAGGGTTATAATTACCCTTACTAACCATATACTTTAGGTATTTGCTATTCCACCACATATATTTATCCAAAGTGTCACAATGACATAATAACTATATATTATACATATATAGTTTATTTTTAATTCCAAATTCAACCCAATAAATTCCTAAAAATTCCTAAAAGCCCATGGGTGTTTATAATAGCATTTTACACCCTTAACTTTCGGTAATAACATATTTACCACATATGTTATAAAATTGTTACAATTAAATACTTATCTTATTCTAAACCTTAAATAAGTTATCTAACTTATTTAATTTGGTCAAAACCTACCATATGGTCAAGGTTGACCTCCTTACTATTGCTTTGACCATTAATCTCCATATATTACGGTTTTATACCCATATTTTCTAGAAATCACCATTTAACCCCAAAACTTTATAAAGTCTTATAATTTTTATTTAAACTCCTTTAAACCTCCAAATTCGGCTTTATTATTATATAGCCCCCAAATTTAATTTATTTACACTATAACCCCAATTCCTTGCGGTAATACATATATATCACCTAAACTTAAATAAAACCTTATAAATACATAATAAAATGGCCTAAAGTACATGGCCTTATTACAAACATTAGCTTATAAAATGAATTACACATAAATGCCCATAAATGCATTAAACTCTCGGCCTTACACATATCTTTTCCATATTTACCAATTTTCCACATAATGTCTTAAATTTGACAATTATGTTAATTAATTAGTTATAAAATTTACTAAACCATTCCTTAATCACCTAAGGTCAAAATAAGACCTTAATTAACTCATTCACTCATGGCATATATATATACATATGTATAAACACATATTAATATACCAAGTGTAGGTTTAAGTGATTTATACCTTATTTTTGCCAAGTTTAGGCCTTGTTTGGCCACGGCTGTTTGGAGATAAAGTTTCCACAGCATTATTTACATGTTTTCAAACAGCAATTAAGGCATGATTAGTCTCCAAGCAAGATCTAACCATAAGAAGTGTTTAATGTAAAATTTCAAGGTAAATTTTACCTTAAAATACCAAGGTAACCAAGGTTGTCTCCGGTCTATATTTACAGTAGAAAAATAGCATAAAAAGAGCTACTAAACCAAGCTTTAAAACCGGTATAACTCAGATTAGAAGATGGCTAATTTTTACCTTGATTAAAATGCCAAAAATGGTGTTTTTGGCTTGTATTTGGCTATACCTTGAAGCTCTTGATATACCAACAGAATAAGTATGTTAACATGAAGATTATAAGCCTAAGAAACAAAGCTTCCAAACCGGAATTGAAACGAAACAAGGTATAAGTGCTTAAAGCACATTTTTATACCTTAAGAACAAGATTAGATTTCTCCACCTTCTTCCCTTGTTACAGCCGAGATTCACCCTTCTTTTAACCTCCAAAACAACCTAGAACCATGGATGAAAATGGTTGATGCTTAGCTCCATGGAAAGAGGAAAGAAATGTGAAGAGAATGAACATAAAATGGCTTAATAAGCTTACCTATGTCAATTGGTGTTCTCCTCTGTATTTGGTGTGTTCTTACGTTTTTGGAGAAGCAAAAGAGAGGATGAGCTGCTTGGTGTCGGCTGGGATGGAAGGCAAATGAGAATAATTGAGCTAATTTGCTTTTTATGTCATTAAAGGTTACTTTAGGAATAGTAATTGATGACTCATTAGATTGGCTGAATAATTGATTAGAGATTGATTAATGGGTGGGTTTGACAGCTCATTGAGGTCGGCAATGGAGGGCTTGGTCAATGGATGACATTTGACCATAGTTTAAGTTAAGTAATTAAATGTTATTTTTGGGTACTATTCATCCAAATTACCCATTTTGATTTTATTTTTAAACTTTGATTTAGACTTCATAATATAGTCTATCATGTCACATTAATGTTATAAAGAATATAATATAGTCTTTACAGTGACAGAAAATCATTATCTTAGAGCTCATACACAAAAACGTGTTTTAAGGTATTTTAGTGCACATTTTGTGTCGCAAGGTGTTTATGAGCTTAGTTTTCTTTGAGAACAGTTTTGTTGTGTTCCTTACATGATAATTCATCCTAGGAATCCAATTTTATATCAAATAGAGGTCATTAGACCTTTAAGGTTTTCTTAGAGCACATTTTTTGCCCTACTTGACCTTGATGCATGTAAATGCTTGTTCTTTGTGTTGGAGTGTTGTCCAACAATTGTAATATGTTTAGTTATGTGTTAACAAGCTTAGGAAAAAGTTTTAGGTCCTAAGAAGTTCATTTGGGTATTTATTTACCCTAAACAGTCAAAGGGTGCAATACCTTACTTTGTGTTGACCACTGTTGTTCTCAATTGACTTTTAAGGCATGTTTAGGCCTTAATCAATGTGATTAGATGTTTAATCCATGTTTTATTAGTTTGGGGTATTTCAGGAACTCCCGGGCATATTGTATTTTTACTCAGTCCGGCTTAACGCTCGTTTATGACCTTAAGGAGTTTATGTGCGTTTTTAACGCTTAACTGTTTATATACTTTTCTAAGGGTTTAATAATCCCATAAATAATATATATATATAAAATATATCCCTGTATTTAATTATTTAAAGGTTAGGGGTATTCAGTCTACCCCCTTAAAAGGACTGCGTCCCGAAGTCATAACTTATACTTGTTCACCTATGGAATCAAGTTCCTCATATCTATCCCTGTATACTTATCATTCCTGTGTCAATCCATACTGGCAACCTCTAGTTCCATCTGTAATCCAAGTGTATGCAATTTGTACTTACACATACCTTACTAAATCAATGTAATCGTAGCATAAGTAACTTGATAAATACTGAAAAGCATTAAGTGTCCCAACTTCCTAGCTATCCACTAGGTTCATCACTGCACAAGTGCAATACCACAAACACTCAGTCCTACAAGTGCAGAGACGTAGTACCCTTGGCAGTAAATCTCTTGTGTGATTGCAATAGGAATGAATATACTGTAAGTAAATAAGTGTACTTTTATTAACCATCCAAGTGTTACATAGAACACACCAATACCAAGTGTACATAGAACACAATACCAATGTTACATAGAACACATCAATAACCATTCACTTAATACCAAGTGTTACATAGAACATCAATCCCATTAAACCAATCACATATACACATCTAACCATACCTCCAACCAATTGCACATGCGCAACAATCAACACAACAAACAACCAAACACAAACCAAGATAGACTGCAGATATGCAAGTCGCATGTGGTGCTCTACCCCCCTTAAAAAGGGTTACCCCACGTACCCCACAAAGTATACACAAAACTAAGAGAAAAGTGTTGGATACTTGTCTCGCATGGAGTCTTCTAACTCCCATGTCGCCTCCTCAATGTCGTGGTTTGACCACAGAACCTTAACCATTCTAATGGTCTTGTTCCTGGTCTCCCTAGTCTTGGAGTCTAAAATGCAAAGGGGTCTCCTCATATCTAAGTGTAGGATCTAGCTCGAGTGTCTCAGGCTCTAAGATATGTGACGGGTGAGGCACATACTGCTTTAGCTGTGAAACACGTTGTGCACTCTCCCAAGCTCAATAGGTAAATCTAACATGTAAGCTAATGGGCCCACTAGCTCCGTAATAAGGTATGGTCCTACATACTTCGGGCTAAGCTTGCCCTTCTGCCCAAATCTGAAAACTCCCTTCATAGGTGAAACTCTAAGGAAAACTCGATCGCCTACTGCGAACTCGAGGTCTCTCCTATGGACATCAGCATATGACTTCTGTCTGTCCTGGGCTATCTTCATGTTTTTGCGTATTTGCACAATATCCTCTTTCATCTGGTCTAGGTACTCTGGCTAAGATATTTCACTGGCCTCGTCCCAACATAGTGGTGTTCTGCATGGAATGCCTGGAATGGTGGCATCTGAATGGATGCATGATAGCTGTTGTTGTACGCAAACTCGATCAGATGTAGTCGATCTATCCAGCTTTCCTGGAAGTCAAGGCACAAGCTCTAAGCATGTCCTCTAATGTTTGAATCGTTTGTTCACTCTGTCCATCTGTCTGTGGGTGAAAGACTGTACTTAGCTTCAGCTTCGTACCCAATGCTTCCTGAACCTGCTGCCAAAATCTGAAAACAAATCTGGAATCTCTATCTGACACAATAGACTTCGGTACGCCGTGGTGTCTAATGATCTCTCTCTGGAAAAGGTCCGCCAGTTTGGGAACTTTCCAAGTGTCCTTGATAAGAATGAACTTTGCTACCTTTGTTAGTCTGTCGATGATGACCCATATCATGTTAACACCTCCTCTAGTCGGTGGAAGACCTACTACGAAATCCATGGATATATCCTCGAACTTCCAATATGGAATGGGCATCAGCTGTACTAAACCGCCCGGTCTCCGGTGCTCAAATTTCACTTGCTGACACGTCATACATCCGGCCACAAACTCTGCAACATCTTTCTTCATACCACTCCACCAGAAATGTAGTTTCAGATCCTTGTACATCTTCGATGACCCTGGGTGTACTGATAAGGATGAGCAATGAGCTTCCTATAATCTTTTCCTTCAAGTCGGGCTGGACTCTGGAATGCACAAACGGCCATTCAGTCTGATTAACCCGTCTTCACTGAGTACAAAATCATACTTCTGTCTCTCAAAGATACCGTCAGTCAACTGCTGCTGCCTGATTCTTCATGTACTGGTCATTATTCTGAGCACAACGTACCTCCTCGATGAGGTCGTTGTCTCCTGTCATGGCAAATAGGGAATGCTCTACGGCTCAGGGCGTCAGCAACACATTTGCCTTACCCTCCTTGTACCTGAGTCGATGTCGTAGTCCTTCAGAAACTCGACCCATCGCCTCTGTCTCATGTTAAGCTCCTTCTTGTGAATAGATGTTGAAGGCTCTTATGATCCGAGTAGACTATCACTGTAACTCCATATAAGTAGTGTCGCCAGATCTTCAGTTCAAAAACAACTGCTCCCAATTCCAAATCATGAGTTGGGTAATTCTCTTCATGTTTCTTCAACTATCGTGATGCATAAGCAACAACCTTTCCATTCTGCATAAGTACACACCCTATCCCTGTGCCTGAGGCATCGCAATAACTACTTCAATCCGTCGGTCCCCTCTGGAATGGTGAGTATTGGTGCCGACGTCAGTAGGTCCTTCAGTGTCTGAAAGGAACGCTCACAATCTACTGTCCATACAAATGGAGAATCTTTCTTCATCAGGCTCATCATTGGTTTCGCCAGTTTGGAGAAGTCTTGCACAAATCTGCGATAGTAACCAGCTAATCCCAAGAACTACGGATATCTGTCACTGTTTTCGGTTCGGCCAAGTCTTAACTGCCTCAATCTTCGCAGGGTCTACAGATATACCGCTGGATGATATTACATGCCCTAGAAAAGATACACTGTCTAGCAAAAAAATCACACTTTGAAAGCTTGGCATACAATTGGTTCTCCCTCATGGTCTGCAAAACTTGCCTCAGATGCACCTCGTGCTCGTCCTTAGTCTTAGAATATACTAGAATGTCGTCGATGAATACAACCACTGATGTGTCTAACTGCTCTCTGAACAATCGGTTCATAAGATCCATGAATATTGCTGGGGCGCTCGACAAGCCAAATGGCATAACTGTGAACTTGTAGTGCCCGTAGCGCGTTCAAAAAGCTGTCTTCTCTATGTCTTCTTCAGCTATCCGTATCTGATGGTAACCTGATCTCAGATCAATCTTCGAGAAAACTGTAGTGCCTCTTAACTGGTCAAATAGATCGTCAATCCATGGTAACGGTTACTTGTTCTTCACCGTGACTTGGTTAAGTTCCCTGTAGTCAATGCATAGTCGCATGCTATCATCCTTCTTTTTCACAAATAAAACTGGTGCTCCCCATGGTGATGCACTCGGTTTGATATAACCTTTGTCAAGCAGATCTTCTAACTGAATCTTCAGCTCTTTCATCTCTGCTGGTGCCATTTGTATGGTGCTTTAGCAATAGGCCTTGTGCCTGGTAATAAGTCGATGGAGAAATCCACATCTCTCTTGGGTGGCATCCCTGGTAATTCTTCTGGAAATAGGTCAGGAAAATCTGAAACGACTGGTATATTTGACTGTGTCTTCTCCTCCTGTCTCATGTCCTGAACATAACACAAATAGACTGGTTGTCCCTTCTTCACCTTCTTCATCAATGTGATAGCAGACACTGGCTTGAAAGTAGGCTCCTTTGGAATAC
>CM041778.1:188794214-188858337 GCA_023374045.1 Limonium bicolor | reverse complement strand
TGCGATATGAAACTGTCTTGCCCTTAGGGCTCTTCAGTAGCAATCTATGCTCTGCGCAATTTAGTCGTCCCTTGTACTTCTGTAGCCAATCCATGCCTATGATGATGTCAAATCCTAAATTATCCAGGTCAATCAAGTCCGCTTGAAACTCTCATCCATGATGTTAATCTGAACTCCCTTGTGTAGTTTCATGCACCTCACTCTCTCTTCGTCGGTAATGTGACTAGGAAATCTGAGAGAGGCTCAGGGGTTGTCTCTAACTTCCTTACTAATGTAGAGGATATAAAGGAATGAGACGCTCCTGAATCGAACAGTATCGATGCACTCTCGCCATTTACTGTGAAGGTTCCCATGATAACATTCCCCTTATCCTTGGCCGCGGTCTTGTCCAATACATTCAGCACTGCTCCTCCATTTGACTCGTGGCCTGGGGTTAACAATCGTAAGATAGTGCATGTCTCAAAGGTATTAAAATACCATTCATTAATCCAATGATTCTCACATACAAGCTCCATAATTACATCAATATTGCCTAAACATCAAATTTAACCTTCCGGGTTTCAAATGGGTAGTATTTACTAAGATTGGTGGGGTTGTATTCAACTTAATGCTCTTAATCCCATGGTACACTAATCTAGATTCTCCACCAATATCAATACATCTCCTAACTTCAAAATAATCTTTCTCGCCTTGTCCATCCTCTATTCTCACCGTACAAAAACTCCGCATCATCTCCAATGGAGAATGATACAACTGGTATCCCTCTAATAATTTACTCAGATGTCTCATCTCGGACCTGGTGTAATCCAAGTTTTTCCCCCTTTTTCATAAAAGTTTGCAATACAAAATATGCCTTCATGTCTGGTATAGAGTTGGTCTCTAATTGTTGTGCAACTTGACCGCTTCTGTCACTAACATTTGAAAATATCGGGTATCCTAGGAACTCGTGTTCCATCTATTCTTCTAACTACTTGATACAACCTAGTTTGGAGATCCCAATCCTTACCCATACACATCATATATATTTAAGTTTTGATCCACTACCATATCCTGGAGTGTAAAATCCTCCAAGGCCTATTCCCAAAGTTCTACATTCGTTTACAATAGCTATTTGTTCATCTAGAGTTAAATATTGCTTGAGTAGGATCATGCCGGGTCGAAGTACTTGGCATTCTCTCTGGATATTCCCGACCTTCGCTCATAGACTAGGTGATCACGGTCTCACAGGTATGGGAAAACAAATGTCGAAGTACCCTATTAGGTGAGAGGTTTCCTAAGTTAGGCCTCTCTAAATTTTTATTTCACACAAAACACATACAAGTCTCATCGACTGAATAACTGTAAACACACATACATAGCATCATGCTTTTGATTTAAGTCCTAGGCTTACCGGTTTCGCGCTACGCTAGCCTCAGCGCCTGAAGTTCCCACTGAATACAGGGTGTTTCTACTTGGAACTATCTCCTTCCCCTTCTGACTCCCGGATGAGGATGGTTGTCCTCCCGGTCCCCTAGTATAGGTGTTAGTCTGTGGTGCCTGACCTCCTCTGGGTCCTCCAGTCTCTGTAGCGGGTGTCCTCTGTGAACCTCTAGCTCCCTTGTATACTCGGCTTGTTGGGTTGGAGAAGCATTCATACTCCCGGTGGCCTTCCTTATTGCAATAGCGGCACTCCACCTTCCTGCCTGCGCAGTCTACTCCTGGGTGATCATTTCCACAGCGCTTACAGTAGTAGTGGCGCTGGGTTAGCTTATTGCCTATTGTTTATACAACATGGTTTAGTATGGTATAGCTAATAACTATTTTGGTTAAGTAAGAGGTGGGTATCCTTACCCCTAGGTGGTGCCGATATAAGTGGCTGTGCATCAATGGCAGGGCCGGTCAGACGAGGGACCTGCTCCTTCGTCTTCTGACCATGGAAATCCTTCCGCCCCTTCTTCTTATCAAAGAATTTCCTGTTGAAGGTTTTAGGTTTAATGACCAATTCCAAGTATAGGTAAATAATGGCAACTCATTTTAATCATAGGTTTCTTACTTCCCCTTCTTGTAGTAACCGCCAGACATTGCTCCCCCATCTTCTCCTTCAGTATTCTTCCTCTTCTTTCCTGGGCCTCTTCCTGGACTGAAGCATTAACTCGGTGCTGATGCTGCGTCATAGCATTCTTGTAAGGTAGCGAAACGTATTGCTCCCATGGCGCCCTGGATGTGAACTTGCAAACCTCCCATAAATTTCTGAATCTTGACGGTGTCGGAGTAGTCGACCCCTGGGATGTAGTCTAGCAGACTGATAAATCGTGCGTAGTTCTGGTCAATTGTTTGGCTCCCCTGGATTAAGGCTTCGAACTCTTGCCTTTTCCTCTGCTTTAAGTGTTCGGGGTAGTATTCTCTCGCAGCACTCCACAAACGCTGTCCATCCAAGTCCGGTGTAGCTCTATGGTGGCCCTCCACAGACCGCCACCAAATATCAGCTGCGTCCTTCAGGTTGTACGCGGCGATGTCGACCTTCTGGTTTTCGGTACTCTCACAACTCTGAAGGCCTTCTGGTGCTCTACAATGAACTTCTCCAGTGCGGCGGGGTCTGGTTCCCTGAGTAAGTCGGTACTCTCGCGTCTGCAACACTCTTCAACCAGTTGGTTTCCCTGGGCTGCGGCGGGTGGGGTATGGCTCCCGTAAGCTGCGCTCCTAGCTGCTGCGCGAAAGCTGCCATGGCCGCTGCTAGGCCACGTACTTCTGGAACATCCGCCGGTGTCTCGCCACCGCGTCCACTGCTGCCTCCACGTGGTCTTCCTCTTGTCGACATCTATAAGATAGTATACTATTATTTCTACTCGGTTGCTACACCGTTTTACAAACACAATCACAAACATGTACGAAAGCTAACTACTAGCAATAAAGATGTCCCTAGAATTTTCTAGATCACGCATCCTCACAGACGTTTCTCGTATCGCAGTATTCCTATGCTCATGTTCTTGACTCAGTATCCTTCATCAGAGCGTAGTTATGCTCTGATACCACTTTTTGTAAATAACGTCGCAAGTCGTAGCATAATAAATAATAATTCGCAGCGGAAAATAAAACTATCTACCTTGGTGTTACACGCCGTTACTCACCTTTGTGAGTAACAAGGCATCCTTACTCCTTCCAACAATCTCAACTCCTCACGCGGTGATGAACAGATACTGAGCACTCTAAATTACAACAAACAAAATCCAAACTAAATGAGCAACTAACTGAATACAACAAACTCCTAAAATACAGAACGTAAAAAAATTACAAGTGTTTATAAAACACATCAGCTACCATGTTTCCTCGCACTCTGGCTTGTGTCTTCTTCAGTAACCTGAAATGTTTTGGCCATTGAAGGGCTCATCAATCGAAATGTGCTGGTATGCTAAATGTAGTCCTAAGTCATCTAGATTCCTTAAGTCGTTTAGCCATCTGATATTAGATTCATTACATGATATACCGGTTTACAATAATAACAGTAATAACTGTAACATTAAACAATCACATAATAGTTCACCTGCAAACATCAGTGTATAATAGTAAACAACAACCAGATAATCAAACACCAATAATCCATAACAATAACCAACCAAGATACGCGTATTATTAACTGTACTTGTTATTTGGCCACCTGGCCCTTATCCTTTAGACCAATCACTTAAACTTTTCCAATTAAATTCCACCTCAGGCGTCATGTTAAGACAATCCTTAATAACTTAACAATGGACTGTAGTCCCCTGGATTCCAATGGAACCTTTACCAGCTGACCTTATGGCCCTGGATAATTGACCAATCCGGTCGAACTGTGCACCAACGGCAGTGCCCTCCGCCATCGTCGAATGTGGACAATGGATTCCTGATAAGTGCGAAACATATAGACTTTTAGGGTTTTATTACCTTATTATTTGCAACACTTTTAGGCAATGTTTCCCACTTGCTATGTGAATTTTCTTGGATTTATGTTTTGATATGAACTGATACATTTTATGTATAAAATGCAGAAAAAGGTCTTTGAATCACATAGTACACTTCACAAGATTCGCAACGCAACAAACGGGGATCAAATCGGAGCTCAAACAAAGATTTTAGAGGCAAAACAATTATCGTCTGGACCACCGTCCAGACATACTGATTCGGACGCAACACGTGGTGCGCGCTCCGCATAAAATCGACATGTCCAAACCAGACTGGTCCGGACACTGGTTCAGACGCGTCAATTGGACAACGTACAGGGCTGATCGACATTGTGTGAAAAGATAAAATATATTTTATCTTTTCACACACCGACACCCCCTTCATTTCTACCCATTTTCATTATAAATACACCTATTACCCTCCATTAATACATATCTCATTCCACCCCAAAAACCATGTCAATTTTCCTCCACAAAATCACCATCTCACTCCATTTTCATCCACAAAAACCACTGCGTTATTATTCTGTCCAACCTCTGACCAACATATTACCAGTTAATATGTCTGGCTAAGAGGATATACTCTGGGTGAAGGTTAATTTATAGTCTGTTTAATTATGTAATCTATATTTTTACCGGTTCAATTTAAATACAGTTTGTTACGATTAAAGCTTATCTCTCGCCTTTTTAATAAATTTCATGAATTTATTAAAATGCTTTACTAAATCTATTTTGATCAGATCTGTGATAATTAGACATGTTAATTAAGCCGTAAATATGTAGAAAGCTTATTATGATTTAATAAGTTAGTATTTTTAGACGTAAATATAATTTCTCATACTTAATCCGTTTACATGTGTTTTGCTCGAATCTGGATTAGACCGAGCATGTTCTGGTAAACGAGTTCTTTTGAGTCTATGATTTAGTCCTCAAGATAATAACAAGAATTTTGCCAAACTATTATAATAAAACCGGTAGACATAGCATAAAAGAGCAGACTATATAAACCTGAACCCAGAGTCCCGTTTAATTTACCTTTTACTCAGTTTATTTTATCTTTCCTTTTTATTTATAAAAACAAGTCAATTAATCCCCCCTTTTTGTGACACCGCTTAGGAATTAGATAATTCCCCTTTAGTCCCACGGTTCGATATCCGGTCGCCTCCACTTTACTATACTACTGCGACCGGGATTTTGTTTGCAGCCCGTAAGGTATTTTGAGTTTTTAATTTCTTTTTCATTTGTTTTAAAAACACCAGTTCCAACCACTCTCATTTTCCTGTCTGTCTGCAATTCCCTTGAGTGACTCCCCATTGAAGTCTCTCGTAGTGATCACGATACGCAACCAGAAAGTCGAAACAGTCTGGATTCCTCTCTTTATAAGTTAGCCCTTTTATCAATGATACAATATCCAATCCTTGAGTTAAGACTATAACAGTTGACCATCAGTTAGGTTCAATAATACCTAAAGGTCAGTTAGTCTTGTTCCAGTTTAGATGTATAAACTTCCAGTCATAAGACATTCGCGTAAAAATAGAACGCAACAGTGTTGAGCAATACAGTGTAAAATATCATATACATAAATCACAGATATCACTCTTAAACAATTAACACATAACGTCTGGACCTTAGGAAAATCCTTAGGACATTCAGACCACACAATTAACATACCGTTCACCGTAGTAACAGCTAGCTTGACAATTCACGTTCTAGTAATTCCTCCCGTACGCTGTTATATTTACATGCAATACCGGGTAATATTAATACATCTATTCACTAAGTATTACAGTACTGTCACTGTAGAACTAATACTCGTAGTATTCTAACTCTGTATGTTCTTTATTACCCCCGGTTATTTAACAGTGGTTCTAGGTAGTTCATAAGTTCATTATTTTATGTAATACTACATGTGATAATGGATTTCCTTTGTGTTGTACATATTTATTCCATTAATCATATATCCATAATTATTTCCACTTAGTCCATATCTCAATATCATTTGGTTATTTTTATTTTGACCACAATTATTTTATAAACCTTATATTATACTCCATAATATACCATAATACATAATTTTAATTCCTTTTTTATTAAATTACAAAACCAACCATAATAATTCGGTATTATATTTTTATACCCAACAACTTTTATAAATTACCATATAACTTTATAATTTACTAATTAACCACTTAACATTTCGGTAATTACAAAATGAACATTCTAATTTTTATAAATTACCAAATGACCACATAATTTTCGGTCTTGACATAAACTTTCCTTATATTCACATTTTAATCCCAAAACTTTATATAAGTTACATATTAATTTATAAACTATAGTTTAATATTTTATTTCTTAAAATAAACAAGTGAACACTTATATTTTCATAAATTACCATTTCGCCCCCTTTTTAATTCAATTTCACATATATCTTTTATAAATTACATATTCACCCCAAAACTTATATAAAGTTAATATTTTATGACATAAATCATTTTAACCCAAAGTTTTTGGTCCACACTTTGACCAAGACTTTATTTCATAATTAATACTCCCATATACCCATAATTCATATGTACTATCGGTTTTATTTCCAAACTTTCCAATAATTACAAAATAGCCCCAATACCTTATAAAATGTTATTTTAACGCTTAACCACTTATTTAAATTCACCAAAATTCATAATATTAATTCCTACCCTATATTATATCATAATTATACCAAATAACTCCTTTAGTTCTCGGCAATCATATATAATACACTAAACTTTTTAAAATTTACATTTAAGCCACATAACTTTATAAACTAGCCATATAAATACTTGTAGCTATTTTTAATGTTCCCAAAATATAATATAAGGTAATACACTTATATATATTTCAAAAATCACCAAATAACACATATTGTTCTCGGCTGCAACATTTATTTACCATATAGTTTTAAAACTTGATTTAAACCTTATAATATGTATATATAAATGTATATAAGCCATATACCACTTTAAAAATTATGTTAATGACTTAGAATGATTATAAACTCAAAATAGAACATTTAATCCCTGGGTAATTCGGCTTGTACATATATGTATCATATTTAATTTTTGTGACACAAATTTATACCTTAAGGTAATAATCTTACCTTATATGTTATAATTTATTTTCTTGACAATATAACCCAATGTTTTTGGCCTTAATTTATCTAGAGGTTATACATAATTTTTATACCAAAGTTTAAAGCTTAAATCAATCTTAGACTTAATAACCTTAATTATAGAAACTTACTCCTTAAATCAAGACAATTCTTGTACTTGATTTCTCCTTGAATTCCAAGCTCTTCAAATGCTACTTTGATGAAGAGAATTCGACCTCCTTGTATATATTTAGGAGATCCATTAGTTAGACTTCCAACAAGGATTTATAAATAAGATTTGGAGTAGTTTTACAAGAGTTTACCTTAGGAATTTTTCAAGGAATTTTTGGTAGACCTTGAGATGGTTGGAGATCTAAATTTCCTTCATGAAATAATGAAGAGAATCTTAGCTTAGAAGCTCATAATTTTCGGCAATAACCTTAGGGTATTTTACCAAGATTTTCAACATGAAAATATAACTTAACTTGATCTTGTTGTTCCTTGTGTTGTTGTTGAATCTAGGAACCTCCTTGGAAAACTTATGCTTAGCGAATTCTTGTAGGTTTGCTAGGATGATTCTTGCTTCAATACTTAGGAGATTTAACTAGGAATTTACATAGAAATGATGTTAGAGCTTAGCACACCATTAATGGAGCTTTGAAGTTCTAAGGAGTTAACTATCAAATGGAGAAGAAAAGAGAGAGTAGAAGCCTTACCAATTCGGTGGAGTGAGCAAGGAAAGAATGGAATGCTCACGTATGGTATTAGAAGAAAGGCGTAGGAATGAATCAAATGAAAATAATTGTTATATTCCAAGGCATTATTTTATATCTTTGTTTTTGATTTCAAAATTTGACTACATAAGTCTCTGAATTGAACTAGGCTTTCGGCTGATTGGCAAGGAGAAGAGAAGTCTTTGTTGACAACTTGTAAGAAGAGGACAAGGCAATGTAGGTGGCTGTCTTCTTTTTGAATTTTCTAAGCTTGATTATTAGCACAACCTTATCTTATTTCTTGTAGGCTTGCGGCAATGGAGTCCTAGGAGGTCATTTGATT
This sequence comes from Limonium bicolor, assembly GCA_023374045.1. Taxonomy (NCBI): domain Eukaryota; kingdom Viridiplantae; phylum Streptophyta; class Magnoliopsida; order Caryophyllales; family Plumbaginaceae; genus Limonium; species Limonium bicolor. The sequence continues at coordinate 188,850,234 of CM041778.1, read as the reverse complement.
TTGTTTATTGGAAACAAGAGAATCATGCTAGTTAGGTGTATGTCTCCCTTGATTATTTAAGCCAATCAACTCATTTCTCCTTGATTCTGATCGGCAGCATTAGGATAGGGATGGGCTGCTGCATTAGTTTAGTCACACCTTACATTATACAAGTCATGATTTACTTTTCATGTATTTAATTTCCTTTGCTTTTCAAAGCTAATCTCTTCTTGTTTTTCTTGCAGGTCACACGGTAATGAAGGTCTTCTTTTACTGATTTTTATTTGATATTATCACATGGCACATGTAGGGATGAGTCACCAATCCATAGGGCAATATTTTTTGTTAAAACCATGTCAAATGACACCTAAAAATGGCGCCCAACATGGAGGTCATATGGAACTGATTTTTAATTTGATTCCTGTCACACTATATTATATTAAGACCATATTATAACATGTAATAGGTTCCAGCATTTAATTGGTACATTTACATCATGGTAAAAGATGAAAGTTCTAAGGTAAAAATACTGATTTTAGGTACCTTTTTGACCTAAAAATCGGCCCCACTTGTGCTATGAGTTTAGCACTGGCATTAATTGATTTAGATGTTCAATTTATCCCCTTTTAATATTTCAACTCGTGCCTCCTCAAAATCTTCAAGGTAATTGCGTAAAACACGTTCTTATGACACCGAAGGTGCGTTTTGTGCTTTAAGGAAATTTGGAAAATAAGTAGTCGCTATTTAAGGTATAACCATTTTGTATTGTCAAAATATAGTAGATCATTTTCATTTTCCATTTATAGGGTATGTTATATATATTAATTCAATTAACTTGAGTTATATGGGGATCAACTTCTACCGGGGGACACTTCCGGGGCAAAAAGGAGCGTTAAGAAATTCTCCCGAGCACTTTGCTTATTTTGAAAAAGTAGCTCGATTACTCTCTTAGAATGATGAATATTGATGATAGGAACTCTAGGAATGAATTATATAGGAGTTCGTGCCACCTCGGCACCTCTCGGGGCATTCCCAGGCCTTTATGGGGCCCCCATCGGGAACTTCCGAGCACTTTGCATTTAACTGGGAACTTAGCATGAGAACTTCATCTTATATTTTTATTAAAGTGCTATGGTGCATTTGGAATGAAGTGTAATGCTTTATTTCATCTTATAAAATATTTCCGGGACTTTCGGGTCTTTCGGGCCCTTAAGGGAACTCCCGGGCATATTGTATTTTTACTCAGTTCTAACTGAGGACTTGTGTTCTAAGGGTCATATAATGATCCTTGATTAATTTCATATGAAGTTATAGCTTATATAACTTGTTTTGCTTAAGGTCCGACTTAACGCTCGTTTATGACCTTAAGGAGTTTAGGTGCATTTTTAACGCTTAACTGTTTATATACTTTTCTCAGGGTTTAATAATCCCAAAAATAATATATATATCCCTTTATTTAATTACTTAAGGTTAGGGGTATTTCATCCGGGTTTGTGTACCGGTTTGTAAACCCGGACCAGCCCTGTTACACATTATTTTGCAGTTTTTCAACCTTCTTTCAACCCCTATTTCATACTCAATCCTTTCCTAATCTTTCCACATGTAATATAGCATGTTTTTACACCAATTAGGAACTCTAAACCTCCTTAATTCATTCCTTAAACTCATCACCCATTTCTTGGTTCCTTACATCATTTTCCCACTGTTAATGCTCATAAACCTCTTTGCTACAAATTTTGCTATTCTTCTCTTCACTAACCCAATGGTTCTCTCCTTGCATTATTTCCATTGTATTCATCCCAAGTCTTACCCAATACAACACTCCTTCCAAATCTAGTTTCCAAGGTGATTAACTACTCAATCAAACTCCAACACTAACCTAGTGCATCCTAGGTTATTTCCTCTCATAAAGCACACAAGTCTTCTAGTTTCCCATAGAAATTTTGACAGAGGTTCCCTACAATTCTAACATTACCAAAGCATCATTTTCATCCCACTAGACCTACTCAACTAGTCATATCCACAAGAGGTGCTACAACACATAAATTTCCTGCACATTCACATAATAATCCCATTGTGCATAAACCTTAAATACTTGGCTCTAAGGCCCTTAAAATCACCATAATCACACTAATATAATCCCATTCCTTAACCACCATTACAGTAGCACAAACAATACTTAAGACAATGTAAATTTCCTCATACTACAAGCATTCAAAATTTGTTTCATAAGCCATTCAAAATCAGCTCAAAGGTAAGTTCATTTACCTTGTGATTTCTAGTTTCTTCTTGCTCTTCCTTTATTTGTTCTTGTTTTACCAATTCAGCCAAGCTACATCCCATGTTCAAGGGTATACATACATTACTAATGAATAACTAACCCTAGGATTTAAACCCTAGAATTCAAGAGTTAGTTTAAGGCTCTTAAATGGGAGATTACCTTCCAACTCTAAACATTTCCATATATGTTATAGATTATATTTTTGGCACATAATACCATATAGTTTCGGTTTATATAACCTAGGAGATGTACATAATTTTTGTATAATTTTTTAGAAGCTAACAAGGCTTATAACATAAAGATTTACTTAGTAAACTTACTTCTTAACAAAGGTGGTTAAGTGCTTGAACTCTTCTTGAATCTCCAAGCTTTCTCCAAGGAAATTTGATGCTCCACTTCGGTTATATGCAAGTGGTGAAGGAGTTTAGGAGTTAGATCTTGAATAAAGATCTTAAGTAGATTTGTAAGTAGTTTTCCAAGAATTTACCTTAAGCTTTTCTCCTTATAATTTCGGCTCACTTAAGGTGGATGAAGAACAAGTTTTCCTTCATGAAAATGAAGAAGAAAAGAGCCTTAGAAGATATAGAAATCGGTTACACAATAAAATGTGCTTTAAGGATTTTCAAGCTTGAAAACTACCTTAAGATAACCTTGAGATGCTCCTTGGTTTAATGTTGGTATGGACAACCTCCTTGGAACATTAGTTGATGTCGAATGCTTATTGATGTGCTAGGAAGAGTTTTGCTTCAAGGCTTGCCAAGAAATGCTAGGAAATTACCTTAAAGATGAAGATAGAAGTTAAAACTCCATTAATGGACTTAAGAGCTTCAAAGGAAGAAGATGAAGCAAGAAGAGAGAGGAGGGAGCCTTACCAATTCGGTGGTGAAGTATGCAAGAGGAAAAATGAGACTAAGCTCACGTAAGAAGCAAGAATGCACTTGGAATTTGATTTTTGTTTTGTTAATTTTTAATGTCATTTGACCATTCTTTTCTTTAGTTTATTCCATGAGTTATTGGCTCAATAAATGCCCCTCTTTCCAGCATGTGTTCGGCCATAATGCAAGACAAGGCAAGGTGGAGCAAAAATAATGTGAGCTAGAAGACAAGGTAAGAAAAGTAATGCTTTATTCCTTTGATTTTCAATGTTTGTAACTTGTCTTCTTCTTCTTGTAGGTGGACAATTTGGAGGCTGAATGGAGCTTATCAACCGGCCATGAAGAGTTTGGAACAAGCATGGAAGGTCACATGGAAAAGAAAGAGATCAAAAGGATGAAATCTTAGATCTACTTTTTTTTTTTCATTTTGTTTTTGTCTAGCACACATGGTCTTGTTCCCTACATAATTTTGACAGCATGGAGCTCACATGAGACTTAAATTCTTCTGTCATTAAGTAATATAGCACATGGGAAGGTGAGTCACCATGTTCTATGCCTTTTATATACTTAAATGCAAATTTTATACTAGTTTTTGCACATAAATCGGCCCCTATAGAGTGCCTTGTTGACTAGTCCCTCCAACTGATTTATAAGGTCATTTTAACCCTATTTAAGATTACCAATTCGTGGCATGTCAAAAACTACAAGGTAATTGCGTAAAACGCGTTTTCGTGACACCCGGAAGGTGTGTTTTTGTGCTCTAAGGAAATTTTGGGAAATAAATTGTTTTTATGAGTTCCAAGTGTTTGTAAACACTTAATATAGTAAATAATGATATATTCAGACATTACATTGAGTTACATGAGGTTACATCAACCCATGTCATAATTTACGGGCTTCGGGACACTCCCGGGCCAAAAAGGAGCGCTAAGAAATACTCCTGGGGTTTTTGTTGAATTTTGAGAAACCACTTTGTGGGTTCTCCTTAGAATGATTAATCATGATGTTATGAACTCTAAGAATTAATTTTATAGGAGTTCGTGCCGCCTCGGCACTCCTCCGGGCTTTTATGCTTTAAGGAGCGGGCGTGAGCACTCCCGAGCATTTTACGTTTTTGACTGGATATAGCCTAGGGAATATGTTTATATATTCATATAATGAGTGTATGACCATTTGGTTTGAGTTTTAGAAGGTCATACAAGGTCATGCTTGATCACATGTTCTAAGGCGTTTTAGCGTTTATGGAGAAACGACTATTTTTACGTAACGTTCTCATGCATGGGTTTGCATGCGTACGTGAAATGATTTATATTTGAATTATTTTCCATTAAATAATGGTTTAATAATATTAATTAGATTTGGGGTATTTCAATCTACCCCCTTAAAAAAAGGACTTTGCCCGAAGTCTCATATCTAAATTATAAGGTTGTGGGGAATCAAGTTCCGTTAGGTATCCACAACTCAATCTAGTTTTTAGGGATCAAGTCCCAAGTCTCTATATTCCTAAGTTCACAGTGTACATCAAACACAACAGGAATACTTTGAAACAATATAGTGTAATGTAATACACAATCATATTTCATATCAAATAGTGCAGCGTAGTGCACATAACTTTTTCATTGTAGTGTAACGAAGTACACATCAGCAAGTGGAAGTACAAGGTACATTCAAATACAAGACAAGGTGTCACAGAAATGCACCAGAGTGCAACAAAATGCATAATAAACTCACAAACGAAAAAGGCTCTACCCCCCCCCCCCAAAAAAAAGAGGGGTACGCCCACGTACCCTAGACTAAAGTGTCAAGTCGGTAAATAATGAGGGAAACTTTGCTCGCATATCCGCTTCTAGTTCCCATGTGGCCTCTTCAACATCGTGGTTCGACCAAAGAACCTTCACGAGGCTCACAGACTTGTTTCGAGTCTCTCGTGTCTTTCTATCTAAGATTCGTTGCGGTGTTTCCACGTACCGCATTGTGGTTCTAATGATAGTGTCTCTGGTTGTAAAACATGAGAAGGGAGGGCATGTGTGTACTTTGCCCAATCGGCTGGCAAATCAAGTCGATATGCCACAGACCCACCCGTTCTATGATAGCGTAGGGTCCTACAAACTTCGGGCTTAGCTTGTCCTTCTGTCCAAATCTGAATACACCCTTCATGGGTGATACTCGTAGAAATACCTGGTCGCCAACCGCGAACTCAAGGTCTCGTCGCCTCTCATCAGCATATGATTTCTGTCTGTCTTGTGCTGCTTTCATGTTATTTCTAGTTTGTTGTACTTCTGCCTGGACTTGCTCTAAGTACTCAGGCCCAATGATGACGGTCTCACTAGACTCGTCCCAGCACAATGGTGTGCGGCATGGTCTGCCATATAATGCCTGAAAAGGCGACATCTGTATAGAGGCGTGATAGCTGTTATTGTAAGCAAACTCGATGAGATGTAATCTATCTATCCAGCTGCCCTGAAAATCCAAGGCACATGCTCGTAGCATGTCCTCTAAGGTCTGAATAGTCCTCTCTGACTGACCATCTGTCTGAGGATGAAATGCTGTGCTAAGCTTCAATTCAGTGCCAAGTGCTTCGCGAGTAGCTCGCCAATATCGTGAGAGAAATCTGGTATCTCGATCTGAAACAATAGTCTTGGTACTCCATGATGTCTGATAATCTCTTTCTCAATAGTTCTGCCAACTTTGGCACTTTCCAAGTGTCTTTCATCGGAATAAACCTAGCAACTTTAGTCAGTCGGTCAACGACAACCCAAATCATATTTAGTCCTCCTCTCGTAGGTGGTAGTCCCACCACGAAGTCCATAGAGATATCATAAAACTTCCACTCTGGAACTGGCATAGACTGTACCATACCTCCTGGTCGTCTATGTTCGAATTTCACTTTCTGACAAGTGAGACATCGAATCACATATTCTGTCACATCGCCCTTCATATCACTCCACCAGAATTACCTCTTTAGATCTTTGTACATCTTAGAAGCTCCTTGATGGACAGATGTGGAAGAAGTGTGGGACTCTCGAAGAATATGCTCTTTTATATCTGTGCTGTCTCTGGGAATACACAATCTGCCCTTCAATCTGATGAGTCCATCATCATGTAACTGGAACTCATACTTCCCACCTTCAAATGTACCGTCAGACAACTTCTGACTAATCTCCATCATTCGCTGATCATTATGCTGTGCGCTACGTATGTCGTCTATAAGACTCGAGCTAGCCACAATGGCATTCAAAGAATGTGCTCGTCGACTCAATGCGTCTGCTACAACATTAGCTTTTCCTTCTTTATACTGCAAATCGATGTCATAATCTTTGAGAAATTCAACCCATCTTTTTGTCTCATGTTTAACTCCTTCTGGGTGAATACATACTTCAAACTTTTGTGATCCGAATATACGGTCATCTGGACACCATACAGGTAGTGGCGCCAGATCTTCAATGCAAAAACAATTGCTCCGAGCTCCAAGTCATGTGTGGGATAGTTTTCCTCATGTTTCTTCAACTGTCGGGAAGCGTAGGCTACTACCTTCCCATTCTGCATGAGTACACACCTAATCCCCTGCCTGATGCATCACAGTAAATTTCATAACCCTCAGTGCCTTCAGGTATAGTCAAAACTGGTGCTGATGTCAAAGCATTCTTCAAATACTGAAATGATTTTTCACATTCTGTAGTCCATGTGAATGGTGCGTCTTTCTTCATTAAACTAGTCATAGGTTTTGCTATCTTGGAGAAATCTCTGACAAACCTCCTGTAGTAGCCTGCTAACCCAAGGAAGCTCCTGATATCAGTCACTGTTTTTGGCCTGGGCCAGGTGCGAACTGCTTCTATTTTTGCTGGATCCACTGCGATCCCAGCGTCGGAGATAACATGTCCTAGAAAGGAAACTCTGTCTAACCAAAACACATTTGGAGAACTTAGCATAAAGCTGGTTCTCCCTTAAGATCTCAAGTACATGTCTGAGGTGACTCTCATGCTCTTCCTTAGACTTTGAATAAATTAGGATGTCATCGATGAATACAACCACGGTCTTATCCAGCTGCTCTCTGAATAATCTGTTCATCAAATCCATAAAGACTGCTGGTTGCGTTTGACAAGCCAAAAGGCATAACTGTAAACTCGTAGTGGCCATAACGTGTTCTGAAAGCTGTCTTTTCTATGTCTTGCTCCCTAATAGGTATCTGATGGTAGCCTGATCTCAATCGATCTTTGAAAACACCTTCGCTCCTCTTAATTGATCAAACAAATCATCGATTCGCGGTAGTGGATATTTGTTCTTTACTGATACTGCATTAAGCTCTCTGTATCGATGCATAACCGTAGGCTTCCATCCTTCTTTTTCACAAAAAGTACTGGTGCTCCCCAAGGAGATACACTAGGTCGTATGTACCCCTTGTCCAATAAATCTTTCAGCTGCTCCTTCAACTCAGCCATCTCTGCTGGTGCCATACGGTACGGTGCCTTAGCTAGGGACCGGTACTGGTAGTAATTCAATGGAGAACTCTACCCTCTGGGTGGCGGTAAGCCTGGAAGTTCATTTGGAAAAATATCTGGAAATTCTGACACCACTGGCATAGCTGGATCAAAATCAGGGTCGTGCTCTACATTCTGAACATAACATAGATATACTTCCTTCTACTTCCTGACGTGCTTGTACATGGACATAGCAGATATAACTTTTATCGATGGTGCTCTAGGGCTCTGGCGGTAAGATACTGTCACTCCTGATGGGCTCTTAAGTAACAGTCTGCGCTCTGCACAAAGAATGCGGCCTGTGCCGCCCCAACCAGTCCATCCCGGCTATAACGTCTAATCCTAGACCTCTGAACTCAATAAGGTCAATAGGAAATTCCTCCTCCTTAATGCGGATAGTGGCCCTCTATAAAGACGAGTGCAACTGATCTTCTCCTTAGACGGGAGTGCCACCTTAAAATCAGGTAACTCTACAGCGTCTAGCCCCAACTCCCCGCAAGCGAAGGCGATACGAAAGTATGTGAGGCTCCGGAGTCGAACAGTACTAATGCAGCCACTCCATTGACAGGAAAGGTACCAGTGAGGATCGCGCCGCCCTTGCTGGCCTCCTCCTTAGTAAGTATACTTAAGGCACCTTCCGTCTCCTAGCACAACCTAACAACAGAATCTGAGTAAGTACTTTGATATATGATGGGGTCTAAAGAAATTCACTTCATAACATAATGCTTCATTGATGAGAGATGATCTCCTTCAGATGTCCAAAAACAATAAACACTAGTTCTAAAAGTCAAACTTAATCTTCCTGGTTTCATGTGAGTGGTGTTTATCACTGTCGAAGGTGCTATGTTTAATTTAATCCTTTTAATTCCATGGTATAGCAACCTTGACTTCCACCCATTATTAATACATCTCCTGATTCAATATGATTTCTTTGCAAGGTCCACACGCTTCTGCTCGCCATAAAGGAACTCTGCGTCATCTCCAATTGACAAAGACAATACTGGTATCCCCTGTTCAAGGGACCCTTTTGTTTCATCATTGTCCTGGTGTAGTCCTAAACGGCCTCCTTCTTCATAGAAGTTGATGATACATAGATCAGCCCTTAGATTGGGAACTGGATCTTCCTCTAGCTGTTGAGCTGTATTAACTGCTTGTTCCACAATTTGTAAAAATTCTTCTAGGATCTTGGTACTTGTGCTCACATCTCCATTTTGTATATTGGTAAGTCTTTGAGTAAGGATTCCAATCCTTTCCTAAGCACATCATTTTCAGCTTCATTTTTGATCCTCCTGGAAATTCTGGAGTGTAGAACCCTCCTGGTCCTGCTCCCAATTCTTGACATCTTCTGATGATTGCAATTTGTGTCTCCGGTGTTAGGTATCCTTTGAGTAATATCAAACCTGGTTGGATAACCTTACATTGTTCGTTCCCTGGTTCTTGTATTTGATAATGTTTTCTTCCAGGGAGGGCGGTGAGGGGATAGGAAAGCATATCTTATAGCTTCCTACGTGGTTTAAATTTACTAGTGAGTCTTATTAGTTCTTTCCTATGCAACTAGGCAATCAAGGCATGCAAGCACTCATTCACATCATCCATTGCTCAATATTAGGTTCACATGGGTTTAGAAGTACCTGGGTTGGTAGAAGGACCAGCCTCATCTGAGCGGTCCATGACATGCAGGGCGGGTCCCGATGCTGGGCCTTTGCCCTTATTCCCTGAGCTTGGTTTGTTGGTGGAGGGCGAGTATCGCTAGCTCCATTCTTAGGGTGTGTTTGCCTTTGCTCCGGGCGGTAGTTCCTGCTCTCCGGGTTCGGATACACTCGAAGGCCGATGTCCAATATCTGACAGTGGCGGCACTGGACTTTCTCCCTTGGCAGTCACGCCGGGGTGATCCTTTCCACACTGTCTACAGTTGAACGGCGGACATACTTCTGGCCCGTGTTTGAGCCATGTCCAGAACCTAATACAATCAAGGTCAATTATATTCCAACGGTACTGAAGTAATCACAAAGTTTCAAATTTAACTGTTTGATTAGAGTGCCTACCCTTAGATGGGTAGGTTTTCTGTAGTTGTTGCTCCGTAGGTTCCTGACTGGGGGTTCCCAGTAGTTGGTTCCCCTTCCCTTGATAGGACCCCTGGCCTTTTGATAGGGTTTGTTCCTTCTGTTGGAGTTCCCCTGCTTGGCATCTCGCTGCCAGGTCCGTCCTTCCTCTTTTGGGAGCTCAAAGCATCCCTTCTTTTGCATGTAATCTCCACAACGGAGGCAGCATGATAACATTCCTGAAATCTCAAGGTATCAATCTCCAAATCTCCCATGACGGGGTATAGTAGGTAATAAAATTTTCAACTGGTTTATGTCTCTCCTGTTTTACCTGTAAACTGGTGGGGATGATTGGTCCCATCCCAAACTGGAGTCGAGGGCTCAGTCCCCCGTAGAACCGGTCGACCAACACCTGGTTCGAGTATCCTATTCCGGGTAGTAGCCGGAGTAGTGAAGTGAACTTTGCATAATACTCATCCACGGTCATCTTTCCCGTCTGCTCCAGGGCGTCAAACTCCCTAGTCTTCACCATCCTGGTGTGGGCCGGGTAGTATTTGCCCCTAAGTAGTGCAGTGTAGTGTCCCCAAGTGAAAGCTGGGTCATCCAGGTGGTCGGCCTTCACCATATTCCACCAATCTCTTGCTGCATCCTTCAGGTAAAAGGCAGCAAGCCTTACTTTTTCCCTAGCTGGAACTGCAAGCGTCTCGAACGCTGTCTCCATCTCCATGAGGTATGTCTCCAAGTGAGCAGGGTCAGTCTGTCCCTTGAATGCAGTTGGCCTCAGATCAGCCAAACTCTTCACCCAATCTCTCTCTCTGGGCGGTGGTGGTGGAGGTAGCTGCTGCTGCTGTGCAACCCCCGCCTGTGCAAATGCCTGAGCTATCAGTAGCAATATCGCCAGCCTGACAGGCGAATCCTCAGCAGTCTGTCCGCGGCGTCCTCCTCTTCCTGACATCTGCAGGATGTTGAGGTACGCTAGATACTGTGGTCACAATCTCGGTCTTGGATAGTAGTCTAAGTAAAACTAACTTAAACTCCTTCAATACTATCACTCAACCCGTAACCTAAGCTTTAGAAATCCTAATCTCGGTGTATCCTTGTATCCAGAGCGTAACTACGCTCTGATACCACTTTTTGTAACACCCCAACCCGAAATCCAATAACCTGAACGGCGATCACTCCCAATTAAAATACAACTGCAGCGGAAATAAATACAACAACCGGGCGGTATTACAATGCCGTTGGCCACCCTTGTGACCAACAAGGCTAACTCCAAATACAATCTCCAAAAGTCACGGTCTGAATACGAATACAATCCGAGAATCTAGGAATCAAACTCAATCGTAAAATACTTAAGTAAAAACAAATAACTAGTAGGAGACTCCCATAGCTTGAATCTACCCCACCTACACTCGGTGTGGTAATCTTCTCAACTTCAGGTACCTGAAAAATGGGGGTGCCCCCAAAGGGGCTCAGCAAACAATGCTGGTATGGAAAACGTGCAGCCCATCGTCTACCGGGCCACACCAACTACTTTGTCGAATACATGCAGTTCATTTTTATAAAGCTGTAAACAAGCATAGTATGATAATAACAAGTATCCATACAAGGACAATAATGTCACAAAGAACAAGACGTCAGAAGGTCAAGTTAGGTGAACTGTAATCTTCTAATGATAGTCAGGTCCACACAATGGGACTGACAGGTATAAATGAATATCTCAAATAGTGAAGGTATAGTGACCTTGTTAAAATGGAAAGGTTGGGAAACTAGTCCCTTAGAAGAAAACGTAGTTAACTCCTGTACTGAGAATTGTGGGTGTAACACCCCTACTCTATTCGGCTCCTAATCAACTTAATAAATAATGTAATCGCAGCGGTAAACTCGACAATTGTACTACTGGTGTTACCGTCCTTACTCGCCCATACGAGTAATAACGTGCTTACTGATACATTCTTAAATACGAAACATTTTCCCACAGTGACAACAAGAGATATACCTAAACTTCCCAAACCAATATAAAATTACATTCACAGTGAGCATTCTAAGTTTCCAAATCCTATACACGGTTCTAGGTTCTTATCAAAATGCAACAGTGCATGTTTAAATAACTGTAATCAAACTACCCAGCGCGTCACTCTCTTTGTCGACACCAGAAGCTGCATACCTGCAAAAATGTTTGTTTGTGGTATGGAATCAGCCCCTGCTGAGTATGTTACTACATGACCGTCATGCCCCCTCAGACCCTCAGTTATTTGGTCGAGAGCATGCAATTCATTTTCATGCAGATAGTTTTATGTAATAACTGTAAAGCAACAATATATATTGCAGTGAACTCAAATATTAAACAAGCCCCCGGCTTCACACATCGCATCTTAATATACCACTAAAAGCGTTACAACGCTTATATGAGTACATAGACTCCAATCCAACAAACACTTAATAATTCATAGTTGAGTACGTCGACTCACTCGACCAAACAATCCACCATAATCCACACACGAGCACTGCGACTCGACTCATCCAGTTCACAACATAGATATAAGTACAATGATCCAATTAATCCAATTCACAACACACACATAAGAGTACAGCGACTCATTTAATCAACATTACCAACATACCAAACACAACCACAAAGCATAACCAATGAACAACAAGGCGAAAGAACGAGAACTACAAGTAAGTATGATTCCCGTCGTGGGCATGCAAGCCCAAATAATGTTCGCCTAATGTACGAGCTAATATAGTCGTCCGTAATTGTTCAGTCACGCCTGATGACAACGCCTCGTTAGAACGACGTGTCTCTAAGTTACCTATCGCCTATGGCGAGTCACACACGGCAGTAGCCACTCCAGCGGTAGAGTCTCCGACCTACGGACCATCTGTAGTCCGTTGGAAATTTATCCAGATACTTACGGTTACCACACGGTATCCTAGTATCGTTAATGGATCACAGTTCACAATAAGAGCCACATCCTCTTGATAAATTGATCTCTACCATCGCATATGTTTTACTATTTTTCCTAACACAGCAGACTAAGGTCATTAGTCTAATCCTGAGTATGTCAACTCGGGACCAGTGTTAGATACGAGAGCGGCGTTAAATAGGCCAATGCTCCATATACAAGTCTCAGATAATATATATATATCTTATTATCCTAATGCTACAACGTTTACTTACGTTCCTTATATTACACATATAAGATAGCATCATTGCCGCTAGTTCGTTTTATAATATGTTCATATATACGAACTGTACTGTTATCTTTCAACAGTAATAATAATAAGCAGCATTAATATACAACTCAAGCATATTAATTCACACAAGCAGACATTCAATCTTATCACAGATTTTCACACAATGTCTGAACTGAGGAAATCCTCAGAGACAATCAGGCCACATAAATAACATACCGTTCACCCGGATTGTATTACGGTGGAGTATGAATCAGCTAAAATCTCTGGAGATCCTCGAGACGCCTCTAGTCAATCTATTAATATGCATCACACTATGCATCAGCATCTCATATTAACAATACACTACGGCACCCCGTACCGTCATTAATCTACCCCGGTTCATTCCCCGCTGTTAACTAATAACGTTTGTCGGGTTTTCGGTTTAACTCGGGATTTAGGAAAGACGCCTCATGTACACTCTTAACATTAGAATTCCATATCCAATGTTTATAATTCTTTTCCCCTTTATCTCAAGTCATTTAATTATGGTAGTATATAGTTATTGAACTATATTATATTTTCCACACTATAACATATTATATTATTATATGCATTATAGGTCTATTTATTATATGGTAAGTCATTATAATATATATTCATTCTTTTTAATGAATACTTCCTATAATAAATGTTATAACTCTTATAACATTAAAAACCATATTATAAATTTTCATTCAAAAATAGTAATATTTCCGAACAGCACCTATAATTCTCAAATATTTACAAAATCCACCACATAATTTATATAATGTTATATTATAGTTATATAACATATATTTTGACATTTATGTCATTAAAACAATTATAACACATAATATATTGTTAATAAAATCCAAACAGCACTTAAACTCTCGGTTTTTAATTAATTCCCACCAACTTCCATAATTCACCAATTTAGCCCATTTAATAACATATAGTTTCTAATATCACCAAAACTATATATTATACACATATCTTCATGAAACCTTATATAAATTCCAAAAATTACCAAACTATACCAAAAGGTTATAAATATTATTAACCTTATATTCCCTCTAAATCTCGGTTTTACCACATTAGTTACCCATTTGTAACAATGTTATGAAATATCTTATATTATACTTAGATAATTCATATAAACTCCAAATTTAACCAAATCAACTTCTAAAAATTCCTAATAACCTAAGGTTTGTACTAAACTCCATTTAGTACCCCTAGTTTTCGGAAATTACAATATCACCCCAATATCATAAATCTTTACAACTTAATAACTATCTTATTATAAGGTAGTATTTTAATTCCTTAAATTCACTAAACTTAGTCAAAGTCTCCTATATAGTCAACTTGACTTCTAATACCCAAATTAGACCCAAACTTTTCGGTAATTACAATTCTTAACCTATAGTTTTCTATTTTTACAATTTTGACCCAAAACTTTATAAAATGTTATATTTTTCATTAAATTCATTTAAAAAACCCTAAGTTTCTCTAAATTAAGCCCACGGCTTATTATTTAGCTAGTAATTACCATTTGGCCCCAAACTTAATATATAAGCATAAATTAAACTAAATAAGCTTGTAAACTTAAATTAAAATGGCCTAATGACATGGCCTATTACAACCTTGCTTTATAACATAAATTACACATAAATGCTCAAATAACACAATTAATTCTCGGCCTCACTTTGATTTATATATTTTCCACATAATGTCATAATTTGACCATTATGTTAATTAAATCACTTAAATGACTAGCTTAATTTATCTTAGTCATTTTTTTCCATCTTAGGTTATAAATAACCCATATATTATATAACACTCCCGGCACATATTAATATATGCTAAGAATTACATAAATCATAAGTTTAAGGTGTTTATACCTTGATAAACTCTTGTATGAGCTCGGCACCTTGGAGTAAAATTCACCACAATATTTAGACATGTTTAATACACCAAAACAAGATATAGTTATACTCCAAGCTTGAGCTTAACCATAAAGAACAATTAATGTAAGATTTAAGGCAAAAATCACCTTAAAAATGCTTGGAAGGTTCCTTATGATTTCGGCCTGGTTTAGACACACCACAAGGTGTTAAATTCACTATATAAACATAAGGAACACTTATACAACAACAAGCTGCTGTGGTAATAGGTTTTACCTTGGAAAAATGCCTTAAAAGAGAGTATTTCCTTTGGATCTCGGCCACCATTGCTCCAAATTGCTAACCAACAGATTCCACATGCAAAGGAGAAGAATATGAGGGTATGACCAAAGTTTCACAGCCAAACTCGAAGGGAATCAAAAGTTATGAGCTTAAAGCACATTTTTACCTTAAAATGTAGATTTGAAGTTCCTTGGCCCTTAAACTGAGTTCATTCGAGTTTAGCTCTTGTTATAACCTTATAATACTGGGAATAAGCCATAGGAAAAGTTAAGCCACGAAATCCAAGTGTTGGTAGTGAAAGAATGAAGAAAAAGGGCTAAAAATGACCTTAAATCATTACCTTAGGAGCTTATTGGATTGAATTGCCTTCCTAACTCAAGAACACAGCTTGGGAGAGTTCAAGAACTCAGACTCCACGTTTGGAATGGAGCAAGAGGCAAGAGAGAGTGAGAAATGGTGTTTAAAGGCTTAAAATCTTATAATAATGAATAGTAACATGGCTAGTCATCACTTTAGAAAAGCAAACTGAATAAGTGAGCTATGTGCTGTCCTCCCCTTCCTTATCCTGCCGACACCATGTGTATATGGCTGGTCAATTTGTTGACCAATGGTCAAACTTGGTCAATGTGCTTAGAAATTGCACTATTTGGGTACTATTCACAATAAACTGTCAGTTTTGGATTTTATTTTCAAACTTGGATTTAGACTTTTAAATATAGTCTATCAGTCCAATAAATGATTTAAATGATATACCCATGTCTTTAAAATGACAAAAAGTCATTATCTTAGAGCTCATACATAAAAACGTGCGTTAAGGTGATTTCAGGGCACTTTTGTGTCACCGTGTTTCTAAGCTTAGTTTTCTTTGAGAATAGTTTTGTTGTGTTCCTTACTTCATTACAATACTTAGGAATCCACTTTGGATCCTATTTGAGGTCATACAATTCATGGTGTCTTAAAGCACATTTTCGGCCTTACCGATCTTAAAGCATGTTTTGCCTTGTTGAGATCTTTAGATTGTTCCCCAATAGTATTTAGATGTTATTAACCATCTTAGATCATTAGTAGATCATTTAATTAAGTTTTTAAGGTTAGGGGTATTTCAGTCTACCCCCCTTAAAAAAAGCTTCGTCCCGAAGTCCTTACTCATATACAGTTCACCTAAGGAATCCAGTTCCACTAAGTATTCATAGACAGATCATCACTAGGGAATACATCCCACCACGTTCAGACCTAGTCTATATGTATCACATTTGATACAACATTACTCTCATCCACAAAGTCAATAATCATGACATATTCATTCATAAACAGCACTAAACAAGGTGCAAAGCTCATTCGTACACAGCACTTGACAAGGTGCAAAACTCATTTGTACACAGCACTTGACAAGGTGCAAATCCCACACTAAGTACTCAAAGGTGTCTCACAAGGGGTACTCAACGCACCCCAATCCATATGCTAGTATCTCGCGCGAATACTTCTACACCACTAAACGTGCAAGTGTATGCATATGTTTAACAATGGCAAATCACAGGGGAGCAGTCATGAAGACCAGGACTTGACGATCCCCAACCCCATGCTAACCAACGTCTACTACCCGAGGACACACCGGTTTAATAGCGAAGGACACTGCGGTCCACGGCTCCTCGGACAGTACCACCTAATTTCCTTTATCACCTAATTTCCTTAATCACCCGCAGACACGCCGGTCTAATGATAAAGGGCTCTGCGATCCACGGCTCTTTGGGTGATGCCACTCGTAGACACACCGGTCTACTGACAAAGGACTCCACGGTCCACGGCTCTTCGAGTGACGGCCTAAATTCCAATTTCTATTCATATCTGTGTCCACTTGTAGGAAGTTTCGAGAGTCATTCAACCCCGACGTGGTCGGCGTCAGTGTCGAACTATCCCTCACCTCAATTTGTGTTTGGTTTCCCTTGATCGGACTAGGATCAAGTTCAACCTCCCACGTCAATTTCAATCAATTAATTGTTTATTCATTTCCAATCTTGTTTCATCTCGTTACTTGCCACCTTGTGTTCAATAGATACACAAGTCAACTAGTGTAATTAATCTAGTCATCGGCATATAAGATCATGTATCCTAACCATGTACCAAGTTCTCTTGACTTATTATTATTCATACAAAATCTAGAGTATTTTCTTCCACCAAGTTACACTTCGGTCTCATGCCGATTCACTTATCGCACTTCAACAATCGGTTTCATACCGAGTCACAAATCACATAATACATCAAATAAAATTACCTCAAGTAACGTGACACAATCATAACACTTGTACTCTACGTACAATAATAGCGTTTGCAGCATGTGTACCATGCGCTACGTACTCCAACGTACGGTATATCTAAGGCGTTCTACCCCCCTTAAAAGGATTACGCCCACGTAATCTACGAATATATATCATCTTGAAGTAACAAGTTCAAGATGTTCCATTCCTGTGGACTTATTCGTGCACTAATGTGCTACATATTTCATTAGTCCCTTTTTTTTCCTAGGGTCGGCTTTAGTCCATCTGGCTATACAGCCTATCTCGGTTAGGTGTATGTCTATTTATATACGGTTTGATCGGGCGATGTAAACACATCATTTGTTTACCCCAAACCTGTTAGGTATGTCAACCCTATGCAATATGGGCCCACTCGCTCCGCAAGCAGTATGCCCAACTACTTTATGGTCAGTTTACCTCTTTTAGGTAGCAGTTTTATGTCGGTTTCAACTCCACATGACGGTGTTTTCTACACGGTCTTCCATAATCATGGGAATGGAGTAAATTATTCACTGTGTGGTATTGTTTGTCACACACGCTTATTATTTCAATTAGTTATTTAATTTATTCTTTCTGTATTCTATACATGTTCATGGTATACTCCCAAGGGTTCATGTCACCCTACCGAACTAACTGACGCTACATGACTCAAGGTTATTCCCTCAGGAATGAGTTCATTCCGTAGGTACCTTATAGGTCCTCTTTTGATGGTGTGAACTCGAATTCCTAGTGTGTTGGTATTTTAGTACCCACACGTATGGTTCATCCCTTTTCTTTCATGTTCTGGTTCATACTATCATAGTTGGGTTAATAATTATTATAATGGTCGCTTGTTGTGCACCATATACCAGTCGATTAGATGGTTATCCGCTATTGCGGTTTACATGGAGTATCTAATCTCCAGTTAGAGTATTTCTCGTAACGCTCGCTTTTACCCGTCGTTTGTTATACTTATACAATACGACTGCGGGTTTTAGCTTGGCATTTGTTTTCTGTTCAGCCCTAATTGGTATTAACATACTAACGTTTTTTTTTATAAAGGCTTGAGCATGTGGTTGTTGTTTAATATGACATCATCGCAGCGCCCTTAGCACAATATATAACTCTTTCTGTGCCCCCCTTTTTGGGTGACATTTATTACCTTACAAAGGTTGTTCTACATAACTTCCTAAAATACCCCAATTCTTTTTTTTTCATTGATGGGTTCACCTCACCTTTACCATAAAATAGGCCTTGACATCCTTGTTTACTTAAATCTCTAAACTTGTGTTCTTATGTTTTTTTTTTGTCTCTTTTTTTTTAAAAACTATCCTTGATTTTCCCAACCTTGTTGGTTGGACTGAGATTTCTCTCATCAATTCATGGTTTACCAAGCCAGAATTCCATTTACTGACTTAGACACAGAGTTGATTACCTCCTGGGTCCTCACACTACTCGTTTACATACATGGGGTACCATACTGATACATTACTACTTACCCAACTAATTTAATATAGGTTGTCAGGCCCACAAGCTCCTAGGAGTGTGGTCGTCCCATGTCGCGTTTAGTGCACTCGTAGTGTTCGTACCCGGTGGTTATCGTACTCTTAGTCCGGGTAATTTATGTTGAAATAACTAGGCAGCCAAACCTTAACCTTTAATGTCAGAATGGCCCTACAGGGTTCTTTGGGTTCCTTTATTAACATATATATTTTGCTTACCTTCTCTAAGATAGGTATTTGCGACTTATCGCCCTAATACTGGTTTCCACATGCTTGTCATATGATATCTGTGAGTGGGGATCAGTAACTATTTACTATTTCTCCCGTTCACTCCTAGGCTGTTAACGCCTTCAGATATGAGTTTTAAGTTCCGAAACTCCACCCAATTTATTGGGTTACACCCTTTGGTGTATTCTGGACTCCATGATAAAGGCTCAATGTTTATTCTTATCGTTAATGACTGTTAGTACTTATTTAATTTAATCCTAGTTGGTTTTTATATTTTCCTCTAAGGTTATGATTGGATACTCACAATTTAGTGGGTTCCGTTCATCATCGCTCTACATTGTGTAGTTGTTACTCTTATTCAATTCATATTTCCTCCATCACCTTCGAGGTAACGGTATCTTCCGTCCTCAGGTAAATTCACTGTTTAGTCAATATCCACTGCCCTCCGTACGGGAGTCTAGCAGCATAATGGATTATAACACCCCCGGTGTGTGGTGCGGGCATAACATCATCCCCTTTATTGCACGTTTTCACCTGCCTAATTTTTTTTTTTACAACCTCAACATATTTTGCCATAACAGCACTTGTCTATTATTTTCATCTACTCTGTTTGGTAGGTTTTATTTAAAGTTTTTTTTTTTGCTAGTTTAGCTCACATCTTGCCCTCTGGCAATGTTCAACGGTAGTGGTTAAACCACAAGTGTCGCGCATTCTCTAAATATGGTTATGCTGGTCCTGAAGACTCGACACTTCCCACCGGTATTAATTGGCGTTTAATGTCCATACCGGCTCTGGGTTTAGGCTTGTAGGCACTAATTACCGTTATTCTCACTTACTCCCTTTTTGTATTCAACTATATTGTATATTCTTTTTGGGTTTAATGGTCAGGCCGGCTAGGTCTTCCCGAGGTTTTATCGACCTCTAACCCAAGGGTTTGTACCCCTGCCTTTAAGAAGGCTATGTCCTGCTTTATTGCATACGGACTTACATAAAAGTTTAGTGTTTATTGGTAACTGCCTGGACCACTCGGTCCTTTAAGGCTATTACCGTTGCTGCACTTGCTATAGCAAGTGCGCAAGGCAGGTTGAAATTTAATATTTTGGTTAGTGTGGCACTTACTGTGGCAAGTGCGCCATGCAGACTGAGCCACCCGTACGGTGTGTTAGTGCAGTGCTATTCCCTAATTGGGTTTCTACTCCTATAGTAGAAGTTCTTACTTGAATTACTATAGTCTCAACCCCGCACTCGTTCCTACCAATTTACTGTGGTAGTAAGGTCTTAATTTCCTCTCGAGGCATCACATGATAACGACTTAGCGAGTTCTTGTTCCTACAGTTTCAGGATCTCTCTTCATGCACGTCAGGCTTTCATGAACCTTCAGTATTGCATGTGTAGAGTCACTCGCTTCAGGTGAGACTTCTAATAGGTTATCCATTCCATCTGTTACATATCTCATAAATCTCTCTTTTTTTTGACGTTTCTATCTCTCTTCCCCCAAGGGCACTAATCAGTGTTTTCCTGGATGTAAGACAGGGTTGCCTTTTTTTTTATAGCAACTAGCCCCATTAGTCCTACGGGAATTATCTCCTTAACCTTGGTTTAATATTCATTTGGTACTCGTATGGTAGACACTATGTCACTACCAGGACCCCCGGTCCTAAACAACTCATCCCTACTCAACATCTTATTTTCCAAACTCAATATAGTTCTCATAGCCACCACATCGGGTCTTCCCGATCAGGAGAGTTATCTCCGTGGTGTTTCTCATTTCATTGTCTCGTTAGCTAGTTCTTTAGGTACGGGCTGCGGCGGGTGGGGTACCATTACAAATTTCCCGGGATGTCCTCCCATCAAGTGCGAGCGATTTATACCGTCTACGCGTTACTTGAGGTTGCTGGACCTTCACCGCCTTCCGCTGCCCCATGTTCTTCCTTAGTACTATTACCCTGACCTCTAACTGACTTACATCCAGAGGACGGGTTAGACCTCAACTCGGTCTAATACCGCTGTCTTGGTCTTTTAATATTGAAGTGCCCCTACGGTTATGGTGTGCAAGTCTTAATCATTGCAACAACCCCGCAAGGTCACGTATCCTCACAACGTTTCCCATATTCCCATAACCTATGCTCACTGTATAAACCTACTATCTCTTGTCATCAGAGCGGTACTCCGCTCTGATACCACTTTTGTAACACCCCTACTCTATTCGGCTCCTAATCAACTTAATAAATAATGTAATCACAGCGGTAAACTCAACAATTGTACTACTGGTGTTACCGTCCTACTCGCCCATACGAGTAATAACGTGCTTACTGATACATTCTTAAATATGAAACATTTTCCCACAGTGACAACAAGAGATATACCTAAACTTCCCAAACCAATATAAAATTACATTCACAGTGAGCATTCTAAGTTTCCAAATCCTATACACGGTTCTAGGTTCTTATCAAAATGCAACAGTGTATGTTTAAATAACTGTAATCAAACTACCCAGCGCGTCACTCTCTTTGTTGACACCGGAAGCTGCATACCTGCAAAAATGTTTGTTTGTGGTATGGAATCAGCCCCTGCTGAGTATGTTACTACATGACCGTCATGCCCCCTCAGACCCTCAGTTATTTGGTCGAGAGCATGCAATTCATTTTCATGCAGATAGTTTTATGTAATAACTGTAAAGCAAAAATATATTACAGTGAACTCAAATATTAAACAAGCCCCCGGCTTCACACATCGCATCTTAATATACCACTAAAAGCGTTACAACGCTTATATGAGTACATAGACTCCAATCCAACAAACACTTAATAATTCATAGTTGAGTACGTCGACTCACTCGACCAAACAATCCACCATAATCCACACACGAGCACTGCGACTCGACTCATCCAGTTCACAACAGAGATTAAGTACAATGATCCAATTAATCCAATTCACAACACACACATAAGAGCACAACGACTCATTTAATCAACATTACCAACATACCAAACACAACCACAAAGCATAACCAATGAACAACAAGGCGAAAGAACGAGAACTACAAGTAAGTATGATTCCCGTCGTGGGCATGCAAGCCCAAATAATGTTCGCCTAATGTACGAGCTAATATAGTCGTCCGTAATTGTTCAGTCACGCCTGATAACAACGCCTCGTTAGAACGACGTGTCTCTAAGTTACCTATCGCCTATGGCGAGTCACACACGGCAGTAGCACTCCAGCGGTAGAGTCTCCGACCTACGGACCATCTGTAGTCCGTTGGAAATTTATCCAGATACTTACGGTTACCACACGGTATCCTAGTATCGTTAATGGATCACAGTTCACAATAAGAGCCACATCCTCTTGATAAATTGATCTCTACCATCGCATATATTTTACTATTTTTCCTAACACAGCAGACTAAGGTCATTAGTCTAATCCTGAGTATGTCAACTCGGGACCAGTGTTAGATACGAGAGCGGCGTTAAATAGGCCAATGCTCCATATACAAGTCTCAGATAATATATATATCTTATTATCCTAATGCTACAACGTTTACTTACGTTCCTTATATTACACATATAAGATAGCATCATTGCCGCTAGTTCGTTTTATAATATGTTCATATATACGAACTGTACTGTTATCTTTCAACAGTAATAATAATAAGCAGCATTAATATACAACTCAAGCATATTAATTCACACAAGCAGACATTCAATCTTATCACAGATTTTCACACAATGTCTGAACTGAGGAAATCCTCAGAGACAATCAGGCCACATAAATAACATACCGTTCACCCGGATTGTATTACGGTGGAGTATGAATCAGCTAAAATCTCTGGAGA
This sequence comes from Limonium bicolor, assembly GCA_023374045.1. Taxonomy (NCBI): domain Eukaryota; kingdom Viridiplantae; phylum Streptophyta; class Magnoliopsida; order Caryophyllales; family Plumbaginaceae; genus Limonium; species Limonium bicolor. Next base: position 188,827,360 of record CM041778.1, on the reverse strand, counting down.
TCCTCGAGACGCCTCTAGTCAATCTATTAATATGCATCACACTATGCATCAGCATCTCATATTAACAATACACTACGGCACCCCGTACCGTCATTAATCTACCCCGGTTCATTCCCCGCTGTTAACTAATAACGTTTGTCGGGTTTTTGGTTTAACTCGGGATTTAGGAAAAACGCTATATCACATGCGTGGTTACGTCGAGTATATTAATACTCTTAACTTTAAACGTTTATTATCGCATGTAGTTTAATATACCTTGTATACGATATAGTTTATCATTATATTGCATGCATAATCTTAATCATGTATTATACATCTCACCTTAGTATTTAATTTTCTAAGGTTAGTTTTTCCAAGTGTAATGTTGTAAAATTCATATGTACAAATATTTTGAATTATATAAATCCTTATTATTTCATGTACACTCTTAACATTAGAATTCCATATCCAATGTTTATAATTCTTTTCCCCTTTATCTCAAGTCATTTAATTATGGTAGTATATAGTTATTGAACTATATTATATTTTCCACACTATAACATATATTTATTATATATATGCATTATAGGTCTATTTATTATATGGTAAGTCATTATAATATATATTCATTCTTTTTAATGAATACTTCCTATATTATAAATGTTATAACTCTTATAACATTAAAAACCATATTATAAATTTTCATTCAAAAATAGTAATATTTCCGAACAGCACCTATAATTCTCAAATATTTACAAAATCCACCACATAATTTATATAATGTTATATTATAGTTATATAACATATATTTTGACATTTATGTCATTAAAACAATTATAACACATAGTTATATATTGTTAATAAAATCCAAACAGCACTTAAACTCTCGGTTTTTAATTAATTCCCACCAACTTCCATAATTCACCAATTTAGCCCATTTAATAACATATAGTTTCTAATATCACCAAAACTATATATTATACACATATCTTCATGAAACCTTATATAAATTCCAAAAATTACCAAACTATACCAAAAGGTTATAAATATTATTAACCTTATATTCCCTCTAAATCTCGGTTTTACCACATTAGTTACCCATTTGTAACAATGTTATGAAATATCTTATATTATACTTAGATAATTCATATAAACTCCAAATTTAACCAAATCAACTTCTAAAAATTCCTAATAACCTAAGGTTTGTACTAAACTCCATTTAGTACCCCTAGTTTTCTGAAATTACAATATCACCCCAAATATCATAAATCTTTACAACTTAATAACTATCTTATTATAAGGTAGTATTTTAATTCCTTAAATTCACCAAACTTAGTCAAAGTCTCCTATATAGTCAACTTGACTTCTAATACCCAAATTAGACCTAAACTTTTCGGTAATTACAATTCTTAACCTATAGTTTTCTATTTTTACAATTTTGACCCAAAACTTTATAAAATGTTATAATTTTCATTAAATTCATTTAAAAACCCTAAGTTTCTCTAAATTAAGCCCACGACTTATTATTTAGCTAGTAATTACCATTTGGCCCCAAACTTAAATATATAAGCATAAATTAAACTAAATAAGCTTGTAAACTTAAATTAAAATGGCCTAATGACATGGCCTTATTACAACCTTGCTTTATAACATAAAATTACACATAAATGTCTCAAATAACACAATTAATTCTCGGCCTCACTTTGATTTATATATTTTTCCACATAATGTCATAATTTGACCATTATGTTAATTAAATCACTTAAATGACTAGCTTAATTTATCTTAGTCATTTTTTTCCATTCTTAGGTTATAAATAACCCATATATTATATAACACTCTCGGCACATATTAATATATGCTAAGAATTACATAAAATCATAAGTTTAAGGTGTTTATACCTTGATAAACTCTTGTATGAGCTCGGCACCTTGGAGTAAAATTCACCACAATATTTAGACATGTTTAATACACCAAAACAAGATATAGTTATACTCCAAGCTTGAGCTTAACCATAAAGAACAATTAATGTAAGATTTAAGGCAAAAATCACCTTAAAAATGCTTGGAAGGTTCCTTATGATTTCGGCCTGGTTTAGACACACCACAAGGTGTTAAATTCACTATATAAACATAAGGAACACTTAGACAACAACAAGATGCTGTGGTAATAGGTTTTACCTTGGAAAAATGCCTTAAAAGAGAGTATTTCCTTTGGATCTCGGCCACCCTTGCTCCAAATGGCTAACCAACAGATTCCACATGAAAAGGAGAAGAAGATGAGGCTATGACCAAAGTTTCACAGCCAAACTCGAAGGGAATCAAAAGTTATGAGCTTAAAGCACATTTTTACCTTAAAATGTAGATTTGAAGTTCCTTGGCCCTTAAACTGAGTTCATTCGAGTTTAGCTCTTGTTATAACCTTATAATAATGGGAATAAGCCATAGGAAAAGTTAAGCCACGAAATCGAAGTGTTGGTAGTGAAAGAATGAAGAAAAAGGGCTAAAAATGACCTTAAATCATTACCTTAGGAGCTTAGTGGATTGAATTGCCTTCCTAACTCAAGAAAACAGCTTGGGAGAGTTCAAGAACTCAGAATCCACGTTTGGAATGGAGCAAGAGGCAAGAGAGAGTGAGAAATGGTGTTTAAAGGCTTAAAATCTTATAATAATGAATAGTAACATGGCTAGTCATCACTTTAAAAAAGCAAACTGAATAAGTGAGCTATGTGCTGTCCTCCCCTTCCTTATCCTGCCAACATCATTTGTATATGGCTGGTCAATTTGTTGACCAATGGTCAAACTTGGTCAATGTGCTTAGAAATTGCACTATTTGGGTACTATTCACAATAAACTGTCAGTTTTGGATTTTTATTTTCAAACTTGGATTTAGACTTTTAAATATAGTCTATCATGTCCAATAAATGATTTAAATGATATACCCATGTCTTTAAAATGACAAAAAGTCATTATCTTAGAGCTCATACACAAAAACGTGCGTTAAGGTGATTTCAGGGCACTTTTTGTGTCACCGTGTGTTTCTGAGCTTAGTTTTCTTTGAGAATAGTTTTGTTGTGTTCCTTACTTCATTACAATACTTAGGAATCCACTTTGGATCCTATTTGAGGTCATACAATCTTCATGGTGTCTTAAAGCACATTTTCGGCCTTACCGATCTTAAAGCATGTTTTGCCTTGTTGAGATCTTTTAGATTGTTCCCCAATAGTATTTAGATGTTTATTAACCATCTTAGATCATTAGTAGATCATTTAATTAAGTTTTTAAGGTTAGGGGTATTTCAGTGGGAATCGTACCCTCGAGAGGAATGAAGTCTCCCTCTCCACTGAACTGTTGGGAATTGAACCCTCGAGAGGAATAAAGTCTTCCTCTCCACTGAAATGTTCCGTCGCGACGTATAACTGAATAGGAGACGACCTGAGACAGGTACAACTCCTGTAGCATGCATGGCCAGATCCAACTGGGCTCCTCGTTCTCGTAGTATAGAATTGTTAGGTGTCATAGAAGACGTTAAACAAGAACACAATGTGTATTGTCAATTATCACGTTTAGGATAATGACGTTTGTTATGAAGTGAAGTTAGTGAGAAACTTGTGAACAAGTTCTCGGTACAATAAAGCGCAGGTATTTAATCCACTGGTATTGTAGTGTTGTATGCGTGGGACATACATGTCGTAGTTAGCAACATTCACGCATATAAAATACACAACAGTGCACAAGAGTAAAACAACATTTTTCATTAATTATCTTGGTCGTTAATTCAAACAACAGATAGCACACAAGCCGGTGTAATCCGGTAGAAAACAGGTTGCAAGAATCCCATACCGTTCACCGTAGGTTGCAGTTGATTATACCCTGGTCAACGTCTGGTCAAAACAAAGTCCTAGAATAGGATTAACTGAGAGGGTTAATTTATGTTACCCTTATATAATGATTCTATTGGATCTTTTAACAAATCTCGTATTTGTAATTTCATGTGAGGTTTATTTCTTTTAATTACCTCATGATTTTATGTATAACTTATTTGTTATTCCTTTTTATTTATTTATAATTCCTTTAATGCACAAATATGTATTTATTTATTCATGTACTATATTTGTTATTTATTTTTAATTGTCTAGGTGACACTGCAACTTATAATTTCCTTAACTATTTTTATATGCCATACATGGACATAAAATTCTTATAGTTTTCATTATTCCTCCTTTAACCATAAATAATAATTATTAGTTACCTTTAAATTCCTTATAACTACATAAGTCATAGTTTTAACTTCATAACTCCTTTAATCAAAATTCTTTCTTTCTAATTCCTCCAAATATCCATATAGGACCTATATTTATTTAAATCTAAATTCTTACCCTTATATTTCGGTTATTTACAAAACAACCACATTAATACATAAACTTTATATTTAAATTCTGATCTCATTATATTATAGAGTTTTAACTTTTTATTTAGTTAAATTACAAAGCCACCTCTAATATTTTGGTATATAGCTTTTAAATATTATAACTTTCGAAAATTACAATTTAGCCCCTCAAACTTTTGGCTTTAATAATTTATTTCTTATAACTACAATTTAACCACAAAATCTTATAACCTTTACATAATGTCATGTAAACTATAGTTTTAATTTTAATTCTCCATAATTGCCGAATACCTATATATAAATTCTTAAATTACAATTCTAACCCAAAGTAATTCGGCTTTGTCACATACTTTACATTAATTACATTTTCATCCCAAAACTTTATAATAGTTACTTAATAACTTATAAACTATAGCTTAAATATTTAATTCCTCAAAATTTCGAAAGTGGACTTAATAATTCTCTTAATTATGAATTCGCCCACTAATAAGTTTCAAACTTTCATAACAACTTTTATAAATTACATAATAGCCCAAAACTTTATAAAAATGTTATTTTAACACTTGTTTAAATTATCTAAAATTTATAAACTTAATTCCTAACCTTATATTATATCATATATATCTCAAGAACACCCTTAACTCTCGGTTTTTATATTAAACACACCAAACTTTGTAAAAATTACATTTAAGCCACATAACTTAATTAATTAGCCATTTAAGCACTAATAAAATATTTTTAACTCACTAAACTTTATAATATAAGTTTATATACATAAGTAGCTCATAAAAATCTATTTTTCACTTAGGCAATTCGGCCATAATTAAATAGCTACCTTATAGTATATAAAAGTGGATTTATATGTCATAATAAATATACATAAATTCATATGAGTCATATAACTCATGTAAAAATTATTGTAATGTCTTATATTGATTCTTAGCTCAGAATAAAGTATTTTTGCCCTTGACATTTTGGCTTGAATTGATATGTAACCTAAATAAATTTTGTGACACAAAAATGTGTCTTAAGGTAAATATTTTCCATATATGTTATACATTATATTTTTGGCACATAATACCATATAGTTTCGGTTTTATATAACCTATGAGATGTACATAATTTTTGTATAATTTTTTAGAAGCTTAACAAGGCTTATAACATAAAGATTTACTTAGTAAACTTACTTCTTAACAAAGGTGGTTAAGTGCTTGAACTCTTCTTGAATCTCCAAGCTTTCTCCAAGGAAATTTCGATGCTCCACTTCGGTTATATGCAAGTGGTGAAGGAGTTTAGGAGTTAGATCCTGAATAAAGATCTTAAGTAGATTTGTAAGTAGTTTTCCAAGAATTTACCTTAAGCTTTTCTCCTTATAATTTCGGCTCACTTAAGGTGGATGAAGAACAAGTTTTCCTTCATGAAAATGAAGAAGAAAAGAGCCTTAGAAGATATAGAAATCGGTTACACAATAAAATGTGCTTTAAGGATTTTCAAGCTTGAAAACTACCTTAAGATAACCTTGAGATTCTCCTTGGTTTAATGTTGGTATGGACAACCTCCTTGGAACATTAGTTGAGATCTAATGCTTATTGATGTGCTAGGAAGAGTTTTGCTTCAAGGCTTGCCAAGAAATGCTAGGAAATTACCTTAAAGATGAAGATAGAAGTTAAAACTCCATTAATGGACTTAAGAGATTCAAAGGAAGAAGATGAAGCAAGAAGAGAGAGGAGGGAGCCTTACCAATTCGGTGGTGAAGTGTGCAAGAGGAAAAATGAGACTAAGCTCACGTAAGAAGCACGAATGCACTTGGAATTTGATTTTTGTTTTGTTAATTTTTAATGTCATTTGACCATTCTTTTCTTTAGTTTATTCCATGAGTTATTGGCTCAATAAATGCCCCTCTTTCCAGCATGTGTTCAGCCATAATGCAAGACAAGGCAAGGTGGAGCAAAAATAATGTGAGCTAGAAGATAAGGTAAGAAAAGTAATGCTTTATTCCTTTGATTTTTCAATGTTTGTAACTTGTCTTCTTCTTCTTTAGGTGGACGATTTGGAGGCCTGAATGGAGCTTATCAACCGGCCATGAAGAGTTTGGAACAAGCATGGAAGGTCACATGGAAAAGAAAGAGATCAAAAGGATGGAATCTTAGATCTACTTTTTGCCTTTTTCATTTTGTTTTTGTCTAGCACACATGGTCTTGTTTCCCTACATAATTTCGACAGCATGGAGCTCACATGAGACTTAAATTCTTCTGTCATTAAGTAATATAGCACATGGGAAGGTGAGTCACCATGTTCTATGCCTTTTATATACTTTAAATGCAAATTTTATACTAGTTTTTGCACATAAAATCGGCCCCTATAGAGTGCCTTGTTGACTAGTCCCTCCAACTGATTTAGAAGGTCATTTTAACCCTATTTAAGATTACCAATTCGTGGCATGTAAAAAACTACAAGGCAATTGCGTAAAACGCGTTTTCGTGACACCCGAAGGTGTGTTTTTGTGCTCTAAGGAAATTTTGGGAAATAAATTGTTTTTATGAGTTCCAAGTGTTTGTAAACACTTAATATAGTAAATAATGATATATTCAGACATTACATTGAGTTACATGAGGTTACATCAACCCATGTCATAATTTACGGGCTTCGGGACACTCCCGGGCCAAAAAGGAGCGCTAAGAAATACTCCTGGGGTTTTTGTTGAATTTTGAGAAACCACTTCATGGGTTCTCCTTAGAATGATTAATAATGATGTTAGGAACTCTAAGAATTAATTTTATAGGAGTTTGTGCCGCCTCGGCACTCCTCCGGGCTTTTCGTGCTTTAAGGAGCGGGCGTGAGCACTCCCGAGCATTTTGCGTTTTTGACTGGATATAGCCTAGGGAATATGTTTATATATTCATATAATGAGTGTATGACCATTTGGTTTGAGTTTTAGAAGGTCATACAAGGTCATGCTTGATCACATGTTTCTAAGGCATTTTAGTGTTTATGGAGAAACAACTATTTTTACGTAATGTTCTCATGCATGGGTTTGCATGCGTACGTGAAATGATTTATATTTGAATTATTTTCCATTAAATAATGGTTTAATAATATTAATCAGATTTGGGGTATTTCACTTCCCAAATTCTAAAAGCATCAAATTAGGCTCCAATGTAATTTATTTACCTCTTGTTCACTAGCATTGTCTCTTTCACTCCTCTTCTTCCTCTTCTCCTTTCTCTTGCTTGGAAATTGGCCAAAGGCCATGGAATTTCCCATCTCCAAATCAATATTCAAAGTAAGAAATGAGTTTAAGTAAAAACACTTAACCTCATTAATTAGAAATGCTTAAAGCTCTAAAATGGGTGATTACCTTGAAACCCTAGGATGAGGCTTTGGTCAAGAATCAAAGAGGAACTCCCTCCAAGCTTTTGAGGATTAAAACAATGCTCATAAAAGGGAAGAAACAAGGCTCCATTAGAGACCAAAATCGGCAAAGGTACAAAATGGAGGAAACATGACTTTTCCATGGATATTTTTACCTTAATAGAAGGAGGAAGCTTCAAGCTTCAAGATGGTGTGCTTTTCTCTTCAAATGACCAACACCCATGAAAATGAACTTCATCCTTTTTGAATTTTGAAAAGAGGGGATGATAGGGCTTGATGAGAGGAACACAAATATGTGGTTATTTTTTAGTTTGGAGCTTAAATAAAGCTTCAGCATGAAGAGAAAGGTGGAGAAGCCATGATTGGGCTTCAATGTCGTTCAGCACCAGAGGGGGGGGGAATAATCGGCTGGAAAAGGAAGGAGATAGGAAAGAGAAGAGGGAAAAGAGAAAGTGAGGGAGGAGAGAGGATTTCTTTAGTTTTCTACTTTTCCTTTTTCCCCTTTTCTTCTTTTCTTTTTCTAGTTAAGTGGGTGTGTGTGTGAGAGAGGGTATAAAACCGGCCCCCACTGTAGCTACATAAGATGGGGCGTTTTCGTCTTTTACAGAAAACGCTCGTTAATTTACCCGGTTTAGCACTATTCACTAACCTCAATATGTTAATTAACTATGTAATTATGATTTTCCAAGGCTTATTAAGTCCTTAAGAATTTTGGTAAAAAGAATAAATCCAAAAGAAACAAGAAAAACGCTTAAAAAGCGAAAAACGCTAAATTGAGCGTTAAGTGACCCTAAGAGGAATATGACCTCGACAAGAGTATTAAATGGATTTTAAAGGCGTAATAAGGCCTAAATAATATATGGGAACAATTCCTGAAGAAAACGGATCCAAGTAATATATTAAAACGCTAATAAAGTTTTAGCGCATATTTTTCGAGAAAACCCGAAAATATGACTTTAAGTGGTCAAACGAACCCGTAAAAATTATAGTTGATTATATGACTATAAATAAACATTAATGGGAGCTTAATAACCAATAAAAATAAAGAAACGAGAAAATTCCGGAAAACGGGCCCGGTTAGTGAATAGTGCTAAAACCGGGTAAATTAACGAGCGTTTCTGTAAAAGACGAAAAACGCTCCAGCTTGTATAATATGTGGGGCCGATTTTTACAGTACAAAAATAGCCTCTCACACACACTTGACCAAATAGCTAATTAAATGAGTCAAAAAGCAACAAAGCATAAAGTTAAAAAGGTAAAGCTCTCTCTCTCTCCTCCTCATTTTCTTTTTCCCTCTTCTCTTTCCTCCTTTTCCCCTTCCCTGCCGATTTCTCCTCTCTCCCTCAGGCTGGGACGTTTTTGGAGCTTCTCACCAAGCTCCCATGGCAACTCCACCTTCTCCCTCATGCTCTAGCTCCATTAAAGCTCAAAACACAAAAATAAATACATATTCGTCATCCTCTCATCACTCTCTATCTTCCTCTCTTTTCAAAATTCCAAAATGGAGAACTTCATCTCCATGGGTTTTCCCCATTTGAAGAGAAAATGACATCAAAAGGAAGCTTGGAGTCTCCTCTTTTAAACAAGGTAAAAATCTCCATGAAAAACCTCATTTTTCTCCACCTTGTAGAGCTGGCCGATTTTTGCCCTCTCTCACACCTTGTTTTCTTATTGATTTTGAGCTTCAATTCAACCCTCCAATGGTGGTGGAGTTTCCCCTTTGATTCATGGGTGAAAGCCCATCTTAAAAGGCTCCAAAAAGGTAAACCCATAACTATGGTGTTTCAAGCCTTTCGTTGAATTAGTGTGTTCCCAAGGGTTTAGAGTTTTAATTGTGTTGAATTTTGTGTTCCTTGGGTGTTGGCATGGAGTTGGGCAACTCCATTGCCATTTGACCGATTTTGATCAAGAAGGAGAGAAGGAGGAGATTGATAAAGGAAAGGAGAACTTGTGAAGTTAAGGTAAGAAAACTACCTAAATAACTATCTTGGTTGTTTAAGAATTTGGGATGGGTTAAATTGAATAATGAACCCAAAAATATGGAAAATAATGTGTTTAGTTGATTTGAGGGATTTGTGAAATTAATTGTGAATTAAAGGGCCTTGGAGCCAAGTGTTTAGAGTTTGTGGCTATATTGTGGTTATTGAGATCTTGGAGTTATGTTATTGTTGATAGACTTTAAGGAGTTATTATGTGCTGGTAGGACCCTTGTAAGGGTGTGGCTAGATTAGGAATGTAAGTTGATGTGAATTGATGGTTTGGGAGATGTTAAGTTTATGGGGAGGTCATGGCGAAATTTTGGTAGAAAATGAGTGTTTTGATGATGGCTTGGTGAATGGGAGAACCTTGGCATTTGTAATGTTGAATAGAGTGTAGTGGTAGCCTTATAATGGTTGATGGAGAATGGAGATAAGAGAGTGCAAAAATCTGTAGCATGATGGGTGATAGGAACTTAGTATTCCAGGAAAAAGAGTTAGTGTTTATAACTTGTGAAACAAGGAGTGAATGTGGGTTTTAGAAGTGCATTTATGTAGAAATGATTTATAATGGTCATTGATGGTTTTGGTGAGATTCGTAAGAGGTAGAAGCTAGCAAGAAGAAGCTAGAAATGCATAAGAGTGCAAAAATGCAAAAATGTGAGAATGTGAATTTGATGAATTTGAACAAGAATTGGGTGGTGGATTTAACCAATGATTTGGAGTGGTTTAAGGAGTGTTTTGAGGTGTTTAATTATGTATGAAACTTGTGGAAAGATTAGGGAAAGTTTGAGGGTGGTTTAAGGGTTGATTTGGGGTTGAAAAATCCACTAAGTAGCAGTTTTTAGCAGGGTCCGGGACTTAGGATATGTACCAAGTCCCGGACCGCATTAAAAATCAGTTCGAGACTCAAAACAGGATGTGGTCCGGGACCTTAGTCCAGGACCAAGTCCCGACCCAGGGTATGAAAAATGGCCGAGAGTGTATTCTTTGATTGGTCTGGGACCTTGGGTGCGGACCAAGTCCCGGACCACCCCCAGAATTGCCTAGAAAGTGCTTTTAAGGGTTCTAAACATGGGGGTTGAATGGTATTGGTTTTAGATGTTGTTTAGGAGTTGTTTGGTGACTTATAAAGGTCCTAAGAAGTATAAATAAGTGTTGGAAGTGAGTGAGTAAGTTAAGGGATTAAGTACACTAAGTTAAACCGAACTAACGGGATAACGGGGTAAGTACAGGAGTAGCAATTATGTGCATACCGTAGTGCCTTAATATTAATTGAACCATTTGACATGTAAATAGTGGTTCAAGAGTAAGACATGAGGAACAAGTATGAACCGAGGAGCATGTGAACCCCCGGTAAAGATAAACACATGGTGTAAGGTATGGTTTTCTTGCAACCTGTGTCCTACCGGGTTACACCGGCTTGCATGCCAACTTGTTTTCTGTGTGTTTGGTACCTTGCAAGATAAAGCATGAAATGAGTTTACAGTAATTCATTGATGTGGCGTAAATAATTCTGATACCGTTTAACCTTAATTATGTGTTAAACCGTAGCTAACCGACTCTAGGATCACATAAGAGATCGGTATTCTGATTAAACGTCCCATCCCACAAGAACGTTCTAACTACGGCTATCCGTGCTTTAGTTGTATATTGTGGTTATGTGTGTTGTGTGTTGCCTTTGTTTAATGTATTGTTGTTAAACGAATGTTGGTGTCCATGTTTGTCGAATGGAATGTTACCTCCCTTGTGTGTGATTAACCAAACTTGTAACACCAAATGGTGTATGGATGTGATAAGTTCCATAAAGGAACTTCTAACTATTATGTACATATATTATGGGGGGTGAGGAATCCGGTCGTTTCGGCCGCGCGCGTTGTTTAGGAGTTGATGTCTATATTTGAATTAACTCCCAATTTGTTATGTTATGGTTGTTTTTCCTTCTTGGATTACAATCACCCACAAGCTTAACCAAAGCTTACCTACCTTGATTATTATTCGGGCTAGGGGGAATACTGTTATGTTATGGTTGTTTTCCTTCCTTAGATTACAACCACCCACAAGCTTAACCAAGGCTTACCTACCTCACTATTATTTGGAGCTAGGGGGAAATTGTGCATGGTGTGATCGGTCCTATATTACGGCTGACACATCTAAGTGAAGTAAGTGTGTGCGGTGTGCTCGGACCTATATTTTCTCCGGCACATCCTAAGTAAGGTGTACGTTCTCTAAGAAGAACGGTGTTAAGTTGTATACATGTTGTTATGTGAAGTATGTTGTTATGTTGTGTACGTTGATCTCCGAAATCAACCCCGTACAAATATAAGGGGTAAGTAAGTATAACCCGATTAAATGGGTATGTGTCATCTAGTAAGGAATAACTCCATTAGGGTAGAACCCTCAAGGGCCAAAGAACACAATAATGTGATCTAACCAGTGTGATGTGTTAATCTTATGTTTGTATCCTATTCATTGGATGTTGATAAGTGTCCAAATGAGCATGTTTTATAGGTGTATTTCATATATTATATTAAACACTTTTCTTGCTCATTTCTCCACTTCGGTTAGTTTTCCTCTAGTTTATGTTTTTATTGTTATATCACAAATTTATTGGTTTAACTAGGAAAACCAAGCTAGGAGCAAAAGTAGACAAGGAGACGAACGCATAGGCGCAAACGGCTCTGAAAACAGAGTCCAAACGAAGAATCTAGAGCGGTGGAATTCGTGCAAGAAAAATAAGTCACGACCACGTATGTGTCCGCATGGTCTTAGGTGGAAAACACACGAGGACGTCAACAATACAACGCCTAGTTTGAGGCGGTACCATAGACGGACGTACCACATACAACGCCTTGGTTGAGGCGGTACCATAGGCGGACGTCGGACCTCCAATACAACCGCCTTGTTTGAGGCGGACAACACACCAACCACGTACCTGCAAACCGCCTCTAGTCAGGCGGACACCAAGGCGGTCGTGACTGAAAATCAGACGCGAACAGTTTCTTCTTCGCGCCGACTGTCTGCAACTTGCTACCATATCCATTACCAGTCGGCGCCTTATTCCTCAGCGTGAGCTCTGTCCCCTGCAATAAATGAGCAATCAGGAGCAATCAATCTGCAAATCCTATCCAGCTCTTCTGCCGCCTCAATCAATTCCTCACGCAGTGTTCCCTTCTGTTTTCTTCCTCTTCTTCCTATATATAATGCAGTACCTTTCCTTTCAGTAACATCCACGACCCAACTACCACATACCACACAGCACACGTTCATCCCATTTTCTTCTCCCGTCTTCTCCATTTATTTATTTCACATTCCACCATATTCACCTCTAGTCATACGATACAAAATAGCAGAACGAATAACAGGAGTGATACAGATGATTTCATTACTCTTGTTCCTGTTTATCTATTTAATATGTTAGGCTAGAATATTTATACTCTGGGAACGGTTATTATGTGTTTGTATTAATTATGCAATTTTTACTGGTTTTATTTGAATACAGTTTGTTGCGTTTTAAAGCTTATCTCTCACCTTTTTAATAAATGTCATGAGTTTATTAAATTGCTTGCTAAGTCTATTTTTATCAGACCGGGTGATAAATAGATAGGTTAATTAAGCCGTAAATTTGAGGAAAGCTTATTATGATTTAATAAGTTAGTATTTTCAGATGCATAAATAATTTCTCATATCTAAACCGTCCGTTTTACACGTATTGTGCTTGAACCTTGATTAGAACCTTGCATTTTCAGGTAAACGAGTTCTTTGAGGCTATGATTTAGTCCTTAAGATAATAGAGGAATTTTGCCAAACAATTATTAACCAGTAGAGATAGCATAATTAAGCAGATTATATTAACCTGAGCCAAGTCCCGTTTAATTTATCTATTAACTTAGTTTATTTTATCTTTCCTTTTTATTATAAATACAAGTCAATTAATCCCCCTTTTTGTGAACGCTTAGGTATATAATATGCACATTAGTCCCACGGTCGACATCCGGCGCTTACATTTCACTATACTACCACGACCGGGATTTGTTTGCAGCCCGACGTTTTTGAGTTTTAATTTTTTTCTTTTTTTACACCAGTTTAACCACTCACTCTATAACGTCTGCAAAATGCGCCGTTGCCGGGGACTAGATTTATCTAGTCCCTAAGCCCCGATATTCACTTGTTATATTAGAATATTTTGTCTATATTATTTTTGTTGTTATTTATATTAATTATCTTTTATATTTTGTCTATTTTATTTTGTTTGTTGTTTATTTTTTTTATCTTTTATATTTTGTTTATATTATTTGTATGTTTGATTTCTAATCTGTGACTACGTAAAAAAAAAATCGGCGAACAGAGGTGTGTCGCCTATTTAGACGCGGACAGACGCGTGGACACACTTGTCCGCCTAAGGCAACCGCCCAGCTGACCGCCTAGCGTCACGCGGACGCCAGTGAGGACGCCAAATAGCCGCGTCCGCCTAGCCTACCGCCCCACTCCACGCGGTCGTCCACGCGGACGACACTGAAGTCCGTTCCGCCCGCTAGTCCGCACCGCTGACCACCTAGTCCCGCGCGGACGTCCAAGCGGACGTCACTGGCTTCAAAAAAAAAAAAGAAACACCACGTTTTCAGTCTCTGTTCTTCCAACTCTTAAATTTCTCCAGCTCGACCCGAAGAGAACAACGCAGCGCGACTCCAGTCCATCTCAAAATTGCTCCAGCTTCTTCATTTCTTCACCGAACCACTTATATTATTATTGTTTTTGTTCTAATCCTCTTATTTTCTAATCTTTTTCAGTAGTTTCGTTTTATATACAAAAACACAGAAAAAAAATTTGTATGTGGCAAATGGAACAGGTGTTCGAGCAAGAGTTTTGCTATTCACAGTATTTATACTGCTCCGTATGTGGGGGAGCTCATGATTATGAGGATTGTCTCATATTGCAAGAACAACTCTGGTTAGAAGATCAACCAGATTACCTGGAGAGTATCGCTCAACAAGAACAGCAACCGAAGAGCGAAACAGTTCATGAGGTAGAACACCCCACTACGGATGTAAGTTACTCTCTTCCCTCTACGGTCGCCTACCGCCAGTTTCCATCCTTCTCTGTGCTCTATCCAGAAGATGAGGATGTTTACATCCTCGAAAATGAAGAGAAGGAAGTGCCATCACCTCCCGCCAAGATATCCAAACAAAACGCCATTATCACCTTCAAAGAATTAACTTTCTCTGAAGATGATATCGATCAGCGTTCTTTCTACGAGCCTCACCAACAAGAGGAGGATATTTACATCCTCCAATTTGAGGAAGAAAAATCATCACCACCGGTTCTTCTTAAGAACTACGTTACCGGCAGTACCTCCTCAAATACCAGATTTTGTGGAGTATTCATTTTCCTATTTTATATGCCGAAGTAACGTTTTGTTTTGATCCAGATGGTTTTCTTTCAATTATTACCAACTTCGTTTTTCTGGTAAAACTGTTATCTACTTATATTTTTGATCCAGGATAACAAAGCGGGCGTCTAGCCAAAGACGTTAAAGAAGGGCAGCTTCCCGGGAGGCAACCCGGATGAACTTTTATTTTATTTTGCTTTTATGCTATTTTAATTTTCAGGTTCTCTTTAAATTTTATTTTTGCTAACTTTTAACCCCGTTTGTAGTATGGGTGCTTCTAGTGTTTTATGCAGGTGCACCTTCATATCCACACTGCAACCAAGCTACGCTACTTGAGGCTGAAGCTCAAGTGTGGGGGAACTCCTTTACCAACTAGCAAAAATAATATCAGGGGAGTACCAGTTTCTTTAATTATGCTTTTATTTAAATAAAAACTGCAGAGGAGCGTTTATGTGCTTAAATGTTTATTTGTGACCTTTGTGTTATCTCTATTTTATCTACTTACCTGCAGAGTGGATTTATCGTGAGTGATTAGAAGAGGTGTAGTTATTAAAAGAAAGAAATTAATACTCAAAATATCCGTCGGGCTGCAAATTATAACCCGGTCGCAGTAGTATAGAAGACAGAAGCGGCCGGGGTCAAACCGTGGGACTTATAGCGAGCTAAAATAGTTCCTAAGCTTGTCACAAAAGGGGGGAGTTAATTGACTTGTTTTAGAGAAAAATATTAAGCAGATTAGAAAACTGAGTGCAGATGAATTAAATGGAACTCCGGGTTCAGGTTTTATACAATCTGATTGATTATGCTATCTCTACCGGTTTAATAAATTAGTTTGGCAAAATTCCTGTTATTATCCTAAGGACTAAGTCATAGACCCTTAAGAACTCATTTACCAGAAAATGCTCGGTCTAATCAAGGTTCGAGCAATACTATGTAAACGGACGTTAAATTCGAGGAATTATAATTGCATCTGTAAATACTAACTTATTAAATCATAATAAGTTTTCTCCAAATTTACGGCTTAATTAACCTGTCTATTTATCACCTGGTCTGATCAAAATAGACTTAGGAAAGCATTTTAATAAATTCATGTAATTTATTAAAATGGTGAGAGAAAACCTTTAAGCGTAACAAACTGTATTTATTTTAACCGGTAGAAATATTGATTACATAATTAAACAAACCATAATTAAAAACCTTGCCCGGAGCAAATCCTCCTTAGCCAGACATATTAACTGGTAATAAATCTGACAGAGGTTGGACGTAATAACAGCACGGAGACGTGATTAGTGAATGGAGAAATGGAGAGGTCGAAGAGTGAAACATGTACGTAGGTTATTATAAGTGAAGTGGGTGAATTAGAGAATTAATGGAGTGAAATGGTATACGGGAGTGATTTACTGGAAGAGAATGAGATGAGGTGAGTGTGAGTGATTTTCAGGTTTTCTCCGTGCACTCGTACAAGGCTGTAGGGAATGGGTATTTATAGAAGAAATGAAGAGGTAGTCTTCCGTAGATATTTGCAGTTGATTGCCCACTTGAGTGCTATTGATTGAAGCATTGATTGCTTCATTTATTGCAGGGGACAGAGGCAGAATGCGTGAGCGATTTAAGGTAGGCGGTGGTCGGAGTAGATAGATAAGGCGATTCAAGTTGAAGACGACGAAGAAAACTGTTTTCGGGCGTGTTATTAGTCTTAACCGCCTTATAACAGGCGGTTTCTTTGTGCTGACCGCCTCTTCTTGGGCGGTTGCCCTTGTTGTTGTCCGCCCCATTATGGGCGGTTGCCCTTAGAGAGGTCCGCCCCATTATGGGCGGTTGCCCTTGAGAAGTCCGCCCCATTATGGGCGGTTGCAGCCCGCCTCTTCTTGGGCGGTTGCAACCCTTGACCGTGGCCTATTTTCCTTCAAACTTTGACCGGCTCTAGATTCTTCGTTTGGACTCCGTTTTCTGAGCCGTTTGCATCTACGCGTTCGTCTCTTCGTCTACTTACTCCCGGCTTGGTTTTCCTCATGTTAAACCAATAATTTTGTAAGATAAACAATAAAACATAAACTAGAGGAAAACTAACCGAAGTGGAGAAATGAGCAAGAAAAGTGCTAATTTAACATGAAATACACCTATAAAACATGCTCATTTGACACTTATCACACCCCCACACTTATCTTTTTGCTTGTCCTCAAGTAAAACCATGTACCTAAGCAAGTAGGAAATGCTCAATACTAACAAATATTATTATGAAGGGTAGGATAAAAAGTCAATAGTTCATGATCTTTATAACTTATTGAGGAGTGTGAAAAATTATCTGCTGGTGGCATAGGTGTGCTCAGGGTAAAAACAAAATTAGAGTTTCGGGGTATGATCTAAGGTACTTCAATGTTTCTTTTGTTTAGGTGACTCCGAGAACTTTTACCATGGCCAACTTCTCTCAAGAATGGGCATTGAGGAGAAAATAAAAGGAAGAAAAGATTTATGCATTTGCTTCACTTTTGCATGAGGGATGAGAAAATGTAGGCATAATGCCTTTGTATTCAAGAACACTCAACTCTCTTTTGTTGGTTACCAATGGTGTCTCGAAAGTCCCTATTTTTTTGTATTCTTCTTCTTTTTTTTAACAGAGAGCACCCCTTAGCAATCCCTAAGAGAGAAGACAGAAAGAAACCCTGAGCAATAAAATCCAACCATTTGCAGATTATTTGGTCACACCGCATATAAATGCTCCTCAAAAGTAATCAAATGAATTTTTTTTAAAAATTTGTACCATTTATCCCACAATTCATAATAGTATTTGTTTTTAAAGAGAACAACCTACATTAGCAGGGTACATTTTAATTTTGTACAAATGCAAGGTAAGCAGAAGATAAGCAGAGAGATTGACAATTTAAGCATAAAATGTCCTGAAAAGGCTCTTCCCCCACACTTAAGCTTAAGCAATGCCCTCATTGCGTAGATGAACTAAAATTAATAAGGCATGCAATTAGTAAAGGAAAGAGTGTACTCCCCAGATTTCGTAGAGTGTGTAGAGCTCCCCCACACTTGAGTGTTGCTGTGGAATGTCATAAATTGAACCTGTAAAGAATATTCTACAAGCGAGAAGAACTCAAGTGAAGCCTGCATTTTATTATAACAAATAAAAAGGGAAATATAGTACAAAAAAGAAAACAACATTAAATTAAAGGAAAGATAAAAGATAGATAGTGGGTTGCCTCCCACCAAGCTGCCCGGGTTTAACGTCTCTAGCTAGACGTATTTGACCAAGCTTTAGTTTATCCCGGATCATAAATGAAGGTTGATAATGGTAGTACCGGGAACAGGAAATTGGCAATATGGAGGCTCGAACCACCTGGATCAAAACACAGAATTATGGCAACAATTATAGTAGGAAAAGACAAACTCCACAAAACCTGGTTTTGAAGGAGTTGTTTGTCGCCATTAATATTGTATTGTAATCCGGTGTGATGGTGTAGTGCTTCTTCAAATTGGAGAATGTAAACATTCTCCCTTTGGTGTTTAGCCGTATGGGTGCAAGATGGTAGTGGTGGTGCTTGCTCAGAGTCGAGGATGTAAATTTCCTCCTCTGGAACGAAACTGAAGGTGGAAGTGAGCTTCAACGGGTGGGTTGGGTGGGCATTATTTTCCTTTGTCGAAGGGCCCAAATTTTCCAATGGATGATCCTTAGTGTGAGTATCATCCTCTTCAAATTTGAGGATGAAGACATCCTTAACTGCGTTGAGTGGTTCAGGGAGAACTTCTGGGAAATTTGTATCTTCAAATTCTGACCCTGGATCAAATGGAAAATGGCCTTCTCACTCAGCGAGCCGACTTCGAGTTTCCACCCTACTTCTTGTTGCACAAGAGGGGAAGGCTGTGATCCTCCAGATGAAGATCAAAGTTGGATGGCTTTTCCTCTTCGAATTGAGGATGTAATAATCCTCGTCTTCTTTGAGAGGCTCAAAGGAAGAGCCTTGGTTGAATTCAACTTCAGAGGGAGGTGGTTCCTCGAAGGTGATATTGGTATTTTGTTTGGATGTTCTGGCGGGAGCGAGCATTTCCTCCTCTTCATTCTCGAGGATGTAACAATCCTCATTGTCTGGGTATAGCACAGAGAAGGAGGGAAAATAACGGTAATTGACTTCAGAGGGAGGAGACTCCATGAAGTTGAGGTAGAAGTTGTCCTCTGATGGCTTGTCTTCAAGCTCAAGCAGAAGGTTTGATACCGTTTGCTCATTTTCGAACGGGGGTGGTGGTATTGAGTAACTCAAATCCTCAGGTAAATCGTCCACTACATGAACCAGTTTGCTCTCCGGTTGCTGTGATGTAAGGTCTAGTGGACCTTCCATCATTTCGTTTATCGCAACTAATTTGGCATAGAGCTTCATTTGGTTCATGTCGAGGTATTCTTCCTCGGCCTGCTGCTCCACTTCAGGGACCATTTCACTCTCGGGTTGTTGCTCCCTTTGAGCTAATGTGATGGGTTGGTCCACTATGTAAATTGCTTTTGCATACTCTTTTGGGTTTGGATTGGTCTGTGAGGGGAGTTGGCCAGGAGGTCTTTGTTGAGTTAGAAGCTGTTGTATTTGAGACTGCAAGGCTTTTGGTCATTACGAAGGGCTGCGACCTCTTCTTGCGTATCTCGGGATTTACCCATCATCGCTTTAAAATCTCCTGCATCTGAGACATATCAGACTCAGGATTCGAAGGAGGTGGAGCTGGTCGGCTGATGAAGCTTCATTGCCATAGGCTGTTGTTGATATTGCCTTTGGCCTCCTTGGAAATTGGTTTGAGGTCTGTAGTTTTGGGATGTTTGTAGGGTATGTGGGTTCTGGATATTTCCGGTGTTTGAGTAGCTAAGGTTGGATTGCATATTACGTTGCCATGGTTGTCTGTATCCTGAGTTGTTGGTGATGTAGTTTGCTTCCTCCGCTGCTTTCATTTCTTGTAGTTGGGGGCATTGATCGTAATCATGAGGCCCGCAACATTGCGTACAAGAATTGTTGGAGATGGTTGGGATTGAGGAGCATAGCCTGGAGGGGTAGTAGGTGGTCGAGAAATCATCGACTTAGCTTGCTGAGGGAAGGAATTCATAGCCATCTGTTCGACCACTTTCTGTAGAGTGCTCACTTTTGTTGCTTGCTGAGCATTGCTTTCCATGAGTTGCTCATGGCTTTTCATCAATTGATCGAACTTGTTATCACTTTCCCCAACATGATATAATCCTGGAGTACCGCTCCTTGATCCACCGGAGGCCCAGTCTCTAATTTCCTCACAGAGAGACTCCATGCTGTTTAGAAATTGTGCTCCGGCTTTTTCAGAACGTCAGCCCCTAACGAAGATACACCATTGTTCTGCATGGACCGATCAAGCCCTTGTAGAACAATTGTGATACTTGTTCTTCGTCAGACCGTGGTGAGGACAAGTGAGTAGTAGACCTTTGAAACGGTCCCAAGTTTCACAAATATTCTCCGACCCTGGTTGCTTGAAATTATAAATTTCAGCAATCATCTCCAAAGTTCGGCTCGGAGGTAGGAATTTGTCTAGAACTTGGTGGCCATGTCGTCCCAGGTACCAATGGTACTCGGTGTTAAGCTATGATACCACTTGCTCGCGTTTCCCGTCAGGCTGTGTGGGAATAAAGACAATCTTGCATATTGAAGTACTGCGTCGGTTGCAGTAAGGCTGTTGGCATGTTGTAAGAATTTTGTAACATGTAACAGGGCTTCGTCTGGACTGGTGCCATCAAAACCCAGCTCTTTCACACATCTGATTGATGATATGGCTTCAGTTTCTGCCACTCATCGTATTCGGATGGGCTGAGGTGAGGAAGGATGATAGCAGGCTGCTGTCCTTGGTTAGACGGCCTGTTGATATTTCGAACCGTTGCTGGTGTAGCTGCCATGTTAGCTTCCAGGTCAGAATCTATCACTGTGGTGGTATGTTCTGTTGAGTCGTCTCTGCCTAAGGGTACGCAGAAAGGTTCTCCCTATCTCTGGATTATAACCAACCGTGTGATTATTAATATTTTCTGGGAGACTGTTTGACCTGGTAAAAGGCATTCACCACTCAAAACAGATAAAAGAACTGGTTACACGTTAGAATAAATAAAAATGTTAGGAATTAGTAGACAGAAATTTTAAGTTAGTAGTTAGGGACAATGGAAAGAAATGACAATGGAACGAAATGACAATGGAACGAAATGACAGAAATTTAAAGTTAGTAGTTAGAGACAATGGAACGAAATGACAATGAAACGAAATGACAATGGAACGAATGACAGAAATAAATGACAATAATATTAACAAGTTAGTAGTCAGATGTCCAAGTCAGATCACAAGTTAGATGTCCAATGTCCAAGTCAGATGTCCGAGGTTATATGTCCGAAATTGGATTAACAGTTTTTTTTATTATTTTAATTTTTTTTACTAAATTAACAGATTATTATAATATAACAGGTGAATTAACCGGGGCTTAGGGACTAGATTAAATCAAGTCCCCGGCAACGGCGCCATTTTGCAGAGTGGATTTATCGTGAGTGATTAGAAGAGGTGTAGTTATTAAAAGAAAGAAATTAATACTCAAAATATCCGTCGGGCTGCAAATTAAACCCGGTCGCAGTAGTATAGAAGACAGAAGCGGCCGGGGTCAAGCCGTGGGACTTATAGCGAGCTAAAATAGTTCCTAAGCTTGTCACAAAAAGGGGGGGAGTTAATTGACTTGTTTTAGAGAAAAATATTAAGCAGATTAGAAAACTGAGTGCAGATGAATTAAATGGAACTCCGGGTTCAGGTTTTATACAATCTGATTAATTATGCTATCTCTACCGGTTTAATAAATTAGTTTGGCAAAATTCCTGTTATTATCCTAAGGACTAAGTCATAGACCCTTAAGAACTCATTTACCAGAAAATGCTCGGTCTAATCAAGGTTCGAGCAATACTATGTAAACGGACGTTAAATTCGAGGAATTATAATTGCATCTGTAAATACTAACTTATTAAATCATAATAAGTTTTCTCCAAATTTACGGCTTAATTAACCTGTCTATTTATCACCTGGTCTGATCAAAATAGACTTAGGAAAGCATTTTAATAAATTCATGTAATTTATTAAAATGGTGAGAGAAAACCTTTAAGCGTAACAAACTGTATTTATTTTAACCGGTAGAAATATTGATTACATAATTAAACAAACCATAATTAAAAACCTTGCCCGGAGCAAATCCTCCTTAGCCAGACATATTAACTGGTAATAAATCTGACAGAGGTTGGACGTAATAACAGCACGGAGACGTGATTAGTGAATGGAGAAATGGAGAGGTCGAAGAGTGAAACGTGTATGTAGGTTATTATAAGTGAAGTGGGTGAATTAGAGAATTAATGGAGTGAAATGGTATACGGGAGTGATTTACTGGAAGAGAATGAGATGAGGTGAGTGTGAGTGATTTTCAGGTTTTCTCCGTGCACTCGTACAAGGCTGTAGGGAATGGGTATTTATAGAAGAAATAAAGAGGTAGTCTTCCGTAGATATTTGCAGTTGATTGCCCACTTGAGTGCTATTGATTGAAGCATTGATTGCTTCATTTATTGCAGGGGACAGAGGCAGAATGCGTGAGCGATTTAAGGTAGGCGGTGGTCGGAGTAGATAGATAAGGCGATTCAAGTTGAAGACGACGAAGAAAACTGTTTTCGGGCGTGTTCTTAGTCTTGACCGCCTTAAAACAGGCGGTTTCTTTGTGTTGTCCGCCTCTTCTTGGGCGGTTGCCCTTATTGTTGTCCGCCCCATTATGGGCGGTTGCCCTTATTGTTGTCCGCCCCATTATGGGCGGTTGCCCTTGAGAGGTCCGCCCCATTATGGGCGGTTGCCCTTGAGAGGTCCGCTACTTAATAGGCGGTTGCAGCCCGCCTCTTCTTGGGCGGTTGCAACCCTTGACCGTGGCCTATTTTCCTTCAAACTTTGACCGGTTGTAGATTCTTCGTTTGGACTCCGTTTTCTGAGCCGTTTGCGTCTACGCGTTCGTTTCTTCGTCTACTTTACTCCCGGCTTGGTTTTCCTCATGTTAAACCAATAATTTTGTAAGATAAACAATAAAACATAAACTAGAGGAAAACTAACCGAAGTGGAGAAATGAGCAAGAAAAGTGCTAATTTTAACATGAAATACACCTATAAAACATGCTCATTTTGACACTTATCATTACCGAAAAGGTCTTCTGAAACCTTTCCTTGTTTTTCTGGTGAACAATGAGGACATTGTTCAATTTAAGTGTGGGGGAGTGTGTCCTTTTCGGTGACATTTTATGCTAAAATGCTTAATCTCTCTGCTTATCTTGCGTTTGTTCAAATTCAATATCATGGACCCTTTATTTGTGGGTTGTTCTCTTTAAGAATAAATACTGTTATGAATTGTGGGATAAATGGTACAAATTTTAAAATTTTCATTTGATTACTTTTGAGGAACATTTTTCTTATGCGGTGTGACCAAATAATCTGCAAATGGTTGGATTTTATTGCTCAGGGGTTTCTTTCTGTCTTCTCTCTTAGGGATTGCTAAGGGGTGCTTCTCTGTTGAAAAAAAAAAGAGAAGAATAAAAAAAATAATAAGGGACTTGCGAGACACCATTGGTAACCAACAAAGAGAGTTGAGTGTTCTTGAATACAAGGCGTTATGCCTACATTTTCTCATCCCTTATGCAAAAGTGAAGCAAATGCATAAATCTTTTCTTCCTTTTGTTTTCTCCTCAATTCCCATTCTTGAGAGAAGTTGGCCATGGTAAAAGTTCTCGGAGTCACCTAAATAAAAGAAACATTGAAGTACCTTAGATCATACCCCGAAACTCTATATTTTATTTTTACCCTGAGCACATCTATGCCACCAGCAGTTAATTTTTCACACTCCTCAATAAGTTAAAAAGATCATGTTTATCCTACCCTTCATAATAATATTTGTTAGTATTGAGCATTCCCTACTTACTTGGGTACGTGGTTTTGCTTGAGGACAAGCAAAAAGATAAGTGTGGGGGTGTGATAAGTGTCCAAATGAGCATGTTTTATAGGTGTATTTCATATATTATATTAAACACTTTTCTTGCTCATTTCTCCACTTCGGTTAGTTTTCCTCTAGTTTATGTTTTATTGTTTATCTCACAAATTTATTGGTTTAACATGAGGAAAACCAAGCTAGGAGCAAAGTAGACAAGGAGACGAACGCATAGGCGCAAACGGCTCTGAAAACAGAGTCCAAACGAAGAATCTAGAGCCGGTGGAAGTTCGTGCAAGAAAATAAGTCACGACCACGTATATGTCCGCATGGTCTTAGGCGGACAACACACGCGGACGTCAAACACATACAACCACCATGTTTGAGGCGGTACCATAGGCAGACGTACCACATACAACCGCCTTGGTTGAGGCGGTACCATAGGCGGACGTCGGACCTCCAATACAACCGCCTTGTTTGAGGCGGACAACACACCAACCACGTACCTGCAACCGCCTCTAGTCAGGCGGACACCAAGGCGGTCGTGACTGAAAATCAGACGCGAACAGTTTTCTTCTTCGCGCCGACTGTCTGCAACTTGCTACCATATCCATTACCAGTCGGCGCCTTATTTTCCTCATGCGTGAGCTCTGTCCCCTGCAATAAATGAGCAATCAGTGAGCAATCAATCTGCAAATCCTATCCAGCTCTTTCTGCCGCCTCAATCAATTCCTCACGCAGTGTTACCCTTCTGTTTTCTTCCTCTTCCTTTCTCCTATATAAACGCACGTACCTTCTCCTTTCCGTAACATCCACGACCCAACATACCACATACCACACAGCACACGTTCATCCCATTTCTCTTCTCCCGTCTTCTCCATTTTATTTATTTCACATTCCACCATATTCACCTCTAGTCATACGTATACAAAATAGCAGAACGAATACAGGAGTGACTACAGATGATTTCTATTACTCTTGTTCCTGTTTATCTATTTAATATGTTAGGCTAGAATATTTATACTCTGGGAACGGTTATTATGTGTTTGTATTAATTATGCAATATTTTTACTGGTTTTATTTGAATACAGTTTGTTGCGTTTTAAAGCTTATCTCTCGCCTTTTTAATAAATGTCATGAGTTTATTAAATTGCTTGCTAAGTCTATTTTGATCAGACCAGTGATAAATAGATAGGTTAATTAAGCCGTAAATTTGGAGAAAGCTTATTATGATTTAATAAGTTAGTATTTTCAGATGCATAAATAATTTCTCATATCTAAACCGTCCGTTTACACGTATTGTGCTTGAACCTTGATTAGAACCTTGCATTTTCAGGTAAACGAGTTCTTTTGAGGCTATGATTTAGTCCTTAAGATAATAAGAGGAATTTTGCCAAACAATTATATTAAACCAGTAGAGATAGCATAATTAAGCAGATTATATTAACCTGACCCAAAGTCCCGTTTAATTTATCTATTAACTTAGTTTATTTTATCTTTCCTTTTTATTTATAATACAAGTCAATTAATCCCCCCTTTTTGTGACACGCTTAGGTACTATAATATGCACATTAGTCCCACGGTTCGACATCCGGTCGCTTACATTTCACTATACTACCACGACCGGGATTTGTTTGCAGCCCGACGTTTATTTTGAGTTTTAATTTCTTTCTTTTATTTTTACACCAGTTTAACCACTCACTCTATAACGCCTGCAGATGTGTGATTTATAAACATGATAGTGTATAGTTTCATGCATGCTTTAAATATAATTAACCGCATGCTCAGACGACAAATAGTTATGCGTGGCCCGGTAGCTTGCAGGCTGCTCGATTACCATACCAGCAAAGGTGCTGACCCCCTTTGGGGGGCCCCATACTTTTCAGGTTCAATGGAGCTGGCAGCCGTTCGAGAGTAGGACGGGGTAGCTGTTTATACTTGGATAGTTATTTAGTTGTTTATGTAGTTGTAAGGAATGTAAACCGAAGTTTGATAATCGGTGACTGAAAGTATAGACTCGGTACAGTTGTAATGTAAATGTATGTATTTCAGTTTAGAAACGGTTGGTAATGTAAAGTGTAGTGCTCGGTAATCTTGTCCATCAGACCGGTACACTATGTATATATTAGCCTTGTTAGCCACGTGGGTGGCTAACAGCGTGTAACACCCATGGATTAAGTTAAGTGTTGAGTTGTAATTCTGCTACTAAATGTTGTTAAGTATGGTGTTTGTAGTTAGGGTGTTACAAAGTGGGTGTGTGTGTGAGAGAGGGTATAAAACCGGCCCCCACTGTAGCTACTTAAGATGGGGCGTTTTCATCTTTTACAGAAAACGTTCGTTAATATACCCGGTTTAGCACTATTCACTAACCGGGCCAGTTTTTCGGATTTTTCTCGTTTCCTTATTTTAATGGCTATTAAGATTCCATTAATGCTTAATTATAGTTACATAGTCAACCATAATTTTTACGGGTCTGTTTGACCACTCAAAGTCATGTTTTCGGTTTTTTCAAAAAACATGCTTTAAAACTCCGTTAGCGTTTTAATCCATTATTTAGATTTTTTTCCTTCGGGAATCATTCCCGTATACTAATTAGGCCTCACTAGGCCTTAGAATCCATCTCGGACCCTAACCGAGGTCATATACCTCCTATACTCCTTTAATGTGTGTTATAGCGTTTTACGCGTTTTAACGCATTTTCTCTTTTCTTTTGGTTTTATTCTCTTTACCAATATTCCTTAAGCACTAATAGGCCTCTAAAAATCATATTAGAGTAATTTAATCACCATTTTTAGGTCTGGGGTATTAAAATCTACCCCCTTAAGGAACTTTGCTCTCAAAGTTGGTGAATCTAATATGGTTAGTCTCATGGCATCCTATGCCAAGGTTATAATACACGTATAACCTTACCAACTCCACAAGTCAGTCGCATTTCACACTACACATACCACACACATATCACAGCATGTATAGAAATC
Source organism: Limonium bicolor (assembly GCA_023374045.1). Taxonomy (NCBI): domain Eukaryota; kingdom Viridiplantae; phylum Streptophyta; class Magnoliopsida; order Caryophyllales; family Plumbaginaceae; genus Limonium; species Limonium bicolor. The sequence continues at coordinate 188,800,305 of CM041778.1, read as the reverse complement.
AAAAATACTCTTTATACTCTCTCCATGGAATCAGTCCGAAGACAAGAAGGCACTACAGTCTTCGAATCCATATCGAGTAATACACTACTGATCCCTTAGGTACTGGTCACGTTGAACACTTACACTTTCTGGTTCACGGCCGTTTCATGACAAATGGGCACTTACTCTCTCTGGCCCACGGTCCCTTCGGTTCTGATCAAAACGTTACACATATACATATCCTCAGGCACTCTGGTTGACTCACTCAACACAGGACATTCTCATGGTACTCTCCCCGTCCCGCTACCTTTGGAAAAATCACACACTGACACCGCCCCAACCGGTCACTTAGGACCGCCGCACGTACGGTGCAATGGTTTCAAAACCATTTTTCGCCTTCATGCTCGAAGGATGATCCTTTTTCAAATTCTGTTTGAAAATTATTTTTAAAACATCACACAACTCCAAATCCGGTTTATGGTAGCTGCGTCTTTTCTTAGCGTGATTACTTGTGACCACTTATAGGGAGCTTCAGGAATCATCCAACCCTGATGTGATCAGCATCAGTGTTGAACTATCCTTCCACCCCAATTTGTGTTCGGTTTCCTTGATCGCTAGCAGATCAAGTTCCACCTCCCACGTCAGTTTCAAACAATCAGATAGTCAAACATTTTCGTTTTCTATCTTTTACTCTTTCTGGTTATATTCATAAAACAATCAATTTTAACTTATCTCTAAATCATAGAACCTAAGTCATCCGTCATTCTCGATTTACTTTGCTTACTTTGCCTAAGCTACTCATGGGCTCATTTTCTCAAATTGTTACTCACTCAAAAACATACAACTCCATAGGATGGAACTCACTCCATCAATCATTCTCAATTAAAATTACCTAGGGAAACTCACTTCCTACTAGGTTACACATCGGTTTCATACCGATTCATACTCATCACATCTCATGTCTAATCTCAATAGACACATACTATAGGGATTCTCATTCCCCAGGAGCTTCTCTACTCCTCTTTTCATAAATATTATGTACACGTTACTCGCATCTCTTGTGCGTAATAACCAAAATTACATAATGAATGGGTACACATGTTTATGTAACATGAGTTCCAATCATTAAAACAATTTCTTTGTGTTATGCACATAGTAGTTTACACTCCTATGCGTAAAACATACTCTAAGCGGTTTCTCGCCCTACCCCCCTTAAAAGGGTTACGCCCGCGTAATCGACCATATGTTATTATTGAACATTGGTTCACTAATTCGAGTATCATGAAGTGTTTTAACTTCAATGCGGTTAATTAACTCATAACCGGTTTCGGTTCAAGCCTCTAAGGCTTTAAGGAGTTTAGGATTAGACAATTACTCACATTTACGGCCCACTAGCTTCTGCTGCGTGACCTGATAACTAGAGCTTAATTCGCCCTTTTGGTATTCTCAATTTATTATCCACTCCCTTTTTATCCCTTTTTAACTTGGGAGTAAAGGTTTCTCAATCGTCGCTTGGTATCTCTTATCGTATGCGAATTCGATGAGTTGTAGATTTTCTCTCCAGCTCTCTAGAAATATATTTCGTATAACTCTGTATACCTTCGTGGTTATTCACTTACTTTTTCCGACTTATTGTCGGTTGAGGTCAAGCTGCTACTTAGCGAGTAGTGCTTCCTCGTTTAATAATGACTTCTAAGTTAGTTTGTTTACTTGTTTGTACAAGAATTCCTCATTCATACTACTCTGCATTACCATGCATCGGTCCTGGGACCTGTGGGTTATGGGCCCACGTTCTTCGTGCATCTTTGGCCAACGGCCGCACGGTTATTTCTCTAGATTCTCGCTCAACAGGCTTCGTTGCCATTTCTCAAATTCCTAGCTATCCCCCAAGATCATTACTGCACAAATGCATACCAAAACACTTAGTCCTACAGAGTGCGGAGGCGTAAACCCTTGGCAATAAATCTCTTATGTGATAGAAATGAACATGTTTCCTTATCATCTTTTCTCATCAACTTAATATCGTTATCTGGCTATGCTCTTACAATGGTCGCTTGCTGCGTACCATGTTCTTACTCATTAAACAACATTCGTTTACATGGCATCCGCTACTACTTTAGCTTCCGCTCATGTACTCCCGCCATTTATACTATGGCTTGCCATTCACTTGGCTCAATAAAATATACTACTTTTTTAAATCTTTTTGCGCTTCTTGCGCATCTTTCATTCTATAGTTTGCATTATACACAACCTGTGTTTGTTTCTTAACCGTTACTTTTTCGGTTTAAAACTGCTGCTATCAAGTTCCTCTTTACACACTATCTCTGTTCGAATTACTCCTTGGCTATAAACACATGCTCAAGTTTCACTACACCGATCTAGCGGTTTTACATTACATTCATAGGTGGTAGCCTTTCTCTGGAGGATTCACGTAATTGCCGCTCCCTAGGCTCCACAATAACGAGGGGTATTCCCGCTGTAAGGTAGTGGTTCATTCTCCACGATTCTTCTTATGCCTTTATGCATATGTTTTTGCAACGTTGGATCTACGCATCGTAGTTGTTTTCCGGCTTACAAGCCACATTGCCTCAAGTCATGCTCTTTGTAGACTGCTTATACAGGTTTCGTCTTCTCCGCATGCCATTAAATGGCTTGGAGGTATTTTCTGGGCTCTTTGATATGATTGCCTCATCACACTTCCGTACATGGAAGGCCCTTTTGGTATCTCGACATTTATCTATGCCCGTTGGCAATTTAGGGTGTTCCCTTGTTACGTGGGAACCCTTCGGGTTCTACCCGAGTGTTTTCTTTACACTTGTGTTGAGCAAAATAGTGGTGAGACTACTCTGCTAGCTATGGGCAGTGAACCCAATCATTGTAGTACAACAAGGTCGTATCCACAGGGACTTCGTAACTGTCTAGCTAATTATAAGCTTAGTAAATGTGCAAGAGGATATAACAAAGTGCCATAAATGTAAATTAGGGGTTTTGGGTTTTTGGGTTGTAATTGGAGAAATAGAAAAGCAATAAACACTAAACTAACTATCTAGGATAGGTGTAGCCCGGGATGGATATTTGCACCCTTCCTCCCCTTACTACCGATTGTCGAACCTCGAACTCATAGCTAAACCACGGGAACGCTTAATTAATTACAACCTATCTAGGCCTACTAATCCTACCATTTAATCGAGACTTCTCATTCAGCTAAGCCCCGGGTCAATCGATAGCACTAAGCTCAAGTTCCACTAAGGTTGCAATGTAGTCTAATCTCAAAATTATCGAAATCAGAGTACACCGTTTTAGTCTCTAACAGTTTAGGTTCTATCTCTGAATAACATTTTGATAGAATCCCACAATAATGCTAAACTAATCGTAGGCCAAACCAACCAATTTAACACATAGAAGACAATTTAGCAAAATCTACAATGAGTTTAGGGATTTTGGGACAAAATCCTCAATCCCTAGCTACAATGATTCTACACAGCCATAGAGAAAAAAAAGCATAAAAGGGAGAAAAGAAGCCATTAATGGAGCTTGGAAGCTTTGGAGAAGGTGAGCTCTTTCTTCTCTTCTTTCTCCTCTTCTTTCTCTTCTTCTTCCCCTTCTTTTTCGCCCTCTTTCTCTCTGTTTTCACTGGTGGAGTCGTGGTTGAAGAATGGGGAGAAGTGTCCCCAAAATTCCCGTTTTAAAACTAATTCTGGGCTAATTTTACCCGACCGACCTTGCAAGGTCGTCCTAGGGTCGGTCGGAGTCAGTAGCAATTTTCGACGCGTTTTTAAGTTCGACCGACTTGCAAGGTCGGTCCTAAGGTCGGTCGATTCCAGTAGCTTGCAAAAACGCAAATCTGGGCAAAATTTGACCCGACCGACCTTACAAGGGTCAAGGTCGGTCGGAGTCAGGCTAACTTCAAAACGTGTATCTTCTTCGTTTTAACTCCGATTTTGGATCCGTTTGCGCCCACGCGTTCCTCTCTTCGTCTACTTTACTCCTAGCTATGTTACTCCTCCTGTTTAAACAATAAATGTGTAAAACACCAATGAAACACAAAACTAGAGGAAAACAAGCTAGAGTGAGAAATGAGCATGAAAAGTGTTGATTAAACATATGAAATACACCCCTAAAACATGCTCATTTGGACACTCATCACACCCCCACACTTACCTTTTTGCTTGTCCTCAAGCAAAACCAAGCACCCATGCAAGTAAGGAATGCTCAAGACTAACAAACACTAACATGAATTGTAGGATAAAGAAGAAGCAAAAAGTGATTAAAACCTTTGAGGAGTGTGAACCATCTCTTAGTGGTGGCATGGGTGTGCTTAGGGCAAAACAAAATCTAGAGTTTCGGGGTATGATCCGAAGTGCTTCAAAGTTCTAAAGATTAGGTGACTTGGAGAGCTTTTACCATGTCCAACTTCTCTCAAGAATGGGCATTGAGAAGAAAACAAAAGGAAAAATAGATTTATGCATTTGTTTCACTTTTGCATAAGAGATGAGAAGATAAAATTTTGGCATCAAGCCTTTGCATTTAAGAACACTCAACTCTCATTGTTGGTTAACAATGGCGTCTCACAAGTCCCTTGATGGATTTTCACAAAGAAGCACCCCTTAGCAATCCCTAAGAAAGCAGAAGGAACCCCAAAGCAATAAAAATCCAACCATATAAGATCACTTGGCCACACCGCATGTAAAATGCTCCTCAAAAGCAATCAAAAAGAAAAATTTAAGCATTTATCCCACAACTCATAATAGTATTTGTTCTTAATGAGAACAACTCACAACACAAGGGTCCAAGTTTTTTTTTATTTTGGACAATCACAAGATAAGCAGAGAGATCTAACATTTAAGCACGCAATTCGCCGAAAAGGTCACTCCCCCACACTGAACTTGAACAATGTCCTCATTGTTCACCAAACAAACCGGGGAAGGTTTCAGAAGACCTTTTCAGGAAGCAGGCAAAGAGGAAACACAAGGGACATAAACACCATTATACCAGCAGCTATCCCCAGATTTGCAGATTCAAAATTAGAGAAGAGAACGAAAACTAAAAGAAACTAGTACTCCCCTGAGATTGCTATTGCTATCAGTTTGTAGAACTCCCCCACACTTGAGCTTCAGCCTCAAGTAGCGTAGCTTAGTTGCGGTGTGGACTGGAAGTTGCACCTGCATAAAACACTAGAAGCAACCAAACTACAACTGGAGTTAAGGGTTAGCAAAAACAAAACCAAAGGAGAACGAAAACAAAAACAAAATAAAATAGTGGAGTCATTGTGTGGCAATATAAAGGAAGGGGAAACGAGTACTCCCCAATAAGATGAGGAAGATAGGGTGCCCGCACAATTGCTGTGGGAGGGGTCGTTGAGGTGCTACCTTCAATCGTTGGAGATGAAGGTCCTCTTGGAAAATTTCGCCAGAGGTTCCTTTGTAATTGTTCCTAATTCCATCCCTTTTTCAGAGGGGCTTACCTGTTTCCAAAATATTCACAACACAGACGCCACCAATTGGGCGTAAAAGGGCAAGTCCAAAGAATGCCAAAATAGCCCATTATTGAAAACAATGCAAAATCTAAACTAACGAATTTAAAAGACAGGACACGAAATGAAATCCGGGTTGCCTCCCGGTAAGCGGCCCTTCTTTAAGGTCTTTGGCTAGACCATACCACCGTGAAGTCATCCGGGATCGAATATGAACGTTGAAGTCGGCTTCAACGGGTGGGTTGGGCGGGCATCATCTAGCAATGAAGAACGACCCGGATCAAAAGGAAATGTGGCCTCAACACTTAGGATGTGAAAGTGTAAACTCCACCGATCGTTCATCAGGTGGAAGTGTTGAGGTGGGTGATCCTTGGTACGAGGATCAAACTGTGGTGGAGCCTCCTCTTCAAATTCAAGGATGTAAACATCCTTATCTTCAGTGAGCGGTGCAGGGAGAACTCCGGAGCGGACTTTGTCTTCAATCTTTGGTCCCGGATCAAATGGGAAGGTGGCCTCCACACTTAGCGGGTGTACGTTGAGCTTCCACCCAACTTCATTAGTGCACGGGTGGGGGCCTTGATCCTTCAAATGAAGATCAAAGTTAGTGGGCTCCTCCTCCTCAAATTCGAGGATGTAGAC
>CM041778.1:188640627-188793714 GCA_023374045.1 Limonium bicolor | reverse complement strand
ATCCTCGACCTCGGGGTGAGGCTCATAGGAAGAGCCGAGGTGGACATCAACTTCAGAGGGGGATGGCTCCTTGAAGTCGGTGGTGGTACTCTCCTCTGAGGAGTCAGAGAGAGACAGTGTCTCCTCCTTCTCAAAGTTGAGGATGTGAGCATCCTCGTTATCTTGATGAGCACGGAGAAGGTGGGGAAATATTGGTAGCTGACTTCAGAGGGAGAAAGCTCCTTGAAGTCAGAGTGGAGACTCTCTTCTGATGAAGTGTCTTCATAGTCAAGCCGGGGGTGGAGTGGTGCTGGGCTTTCAGATTCGCACAGGGGAGGAGTTGGAGAGTAGCTCAAGTCCTCAGCAGGTTGTTCCTCCTCGTGAGCCACTTCAATCAGTTGTTGAACTGGTTGCTCCATGTGTTCTAGATGAGCTGACGTTCTTTGCTGGATCATTTCGGAGGTCCCAAACTTTGAGGTAAATCTGTCACCATTTCCCTCAAAATGGTGTTGTTTCTCTCTATTGCAACCATAGGACAATGGGAACTCTCATGATCTCCTCCACACTCTCGGCACACAAATGGGGTTAGGCTTGGGATGACTTGAAATCCTCCAAGAGAGCTCTCAATTCAGCCATTGAGACTGAACATTGGGGGCTTTCATGGTACTCTTCGCACCTTTGACATACACTTCAATGATTGGTGTTTTGCTCGGTGTAGTCGCCATGCCAACCTCCTACTGGGGAGTGATAGATGATTTGAAGTTTTCCATGAGAGCTCTCAATTCTGACATTGTTGTTGGACAATGGGGGCTCTCATGATATTCTCCGCACCTCTGACATACATCCCATTGATTGTAGTTCTCTGCCCATAGGAGTAACCGTACCAACCTCCTGCTTGATCGTAGTGACCATCCATCAGAATTAAGTACCTAAAAAAAACAAAATTTATACACAAAATGGGCAAATAAATGAAATGAAATCTGCACAAAACTAAACAGATAATAACCAGATAGTTGGACCGAAGTCCCCGGCAACGGCGCCAAAAACTTGTTGAGCAAATAGTGGTGAGACTACTCTGCTAACTATGGGCAGTGAACCCAATCATTGTAGTACAACAAGGTCGTATCCACAGGGACTTCGTAACTATCTAGCTAATTATAAGCTTAGTAAATGTGCAAGAGGATATATCAAAAGTGCATAAATGTAAATTAGGGGTTTGGGTTTTGGGTTGTAATTGGGAAATAAAGAAAAGCAATAACACTAAACTAACTATCTAGGATAGGTGTAGCCCGGGATGGATATTTGCACCCGTCCTCCCCTTACTACCGATTGTCGAACCTCGAACTCATAGCTAAACCACGGGAACGCTTAATTAATTAGCAACCTAATCTAGGCCTACTAATCCTAACCAATTTAATCGAGACTTCTCATTCAGCTAAGCCCCGGGTCAATCGATAGCACTAAGCTCAAGTTCCACTAAGGTTGCAATGTAGTCTAATCTCAAAATTATCGAAATCAGAGTACACGTTTTAGTCTCTAACAGTTTAGGTTTCTATCTCTGAATAACATTTTGATAGAATCCCACAATAATGCTAAACTAATCGGTAGGCCAAACCAACCAATTTAACACATAGAAGACAAATTGAGCAAAACCCTTAACAAATCCCCAAATCATGAGCACAAGTTTAGAAGTCATAAACACTCAATAATCATCTTCATTAAGCTCAAAGACTAAAATAAAACCATAAATGAGTTCAAGATCTACAATGGAGTTTAGGGATTTTGGAACAAAATCCTCAATCCCTAGCTACAAATGATTCTACACAGCCATAGAGAAAGAAAAGCATAAAAGGGAGAAGAAGAAGCCATTAATGGAGCTTGGAAGCTTTGGAGAGTGAGCTCTTTCTTCTCTTCTTTCTCTCTTCTTTCTCTTCTTCTTCCCTTCTTTCACCCTCTTTCTCTCTGTTTTCGACTGGTGGAGTCGTGGTTGAAGAATGGGGAGAAGTGTCCCCAAAATTCCCGTTTTAAAACTAAATTCTGGGGTAATTTTGACCCAACCGACCTTGCAAGGTCGGTCCTAGGGTCGGTCGGAGTCAGTAGCAATTTTCGGACGCGTTTTTAAGTTCGACCGACCTTACAAGGTTGGTCCTAAGGTCGGTCGATTCCAGTAGCTTGCAAAAACGCAATATGGGCAAAATTTGGACCCGACCGACCTTACAAGGTCGTCCTAAGGTCGGTCGGAGTCAGGCTAACTTCAAAACGTGTATCTTCTTCGTTTTAACTCCGATTTTGGATCCGTTTGCGCCCACGCGTTCCTCTCTTCGTCTACTTTACTCCTAGCTATGTTACTCCTCCTGTTTAAACAATAAATGTGTAAACACCAATGAAACACAAAACTAGAGGAAAACAAGCTAGAGTGAAAATGAGCATGAAAAGTGTTGATTAAACATATGAAATACACCCTAAAACATGCTCATTTGGACACTCATCACACCCCCACACTTACCTTTTTGCTTGTCCTCAAGCAAAACCAAGCACCCATGCAAGTAAGGAATGCTCAAGACTAACAAACACTAACATGAATTGTAGGATAAGAAGAAGCAAAAGTGATTAAAACCTTTGAGGAGTGTGAACCATCTCTTAGTGGTGGCATGGGTGTGCTTAGGGCAAAACAAAATCTAGAGTTTCGGGGTATGATCCGAAGTGCTTTAAAGTTCTAAAGATTAGGTGACTTGGAGAGCTTTTACCATGTCCAACTTCTCTCAAGAATGGGCATTGAGAAGAAACAAAAGGAAAAATAGATTTATGCATTTGTTTCACTTTTGCATAAGAGATGAGAGATAAAATTTTTGGCATCAAGCCTTAGCATTTAAGAACACTCAACTCTCATTGTTGGTTAACAATGGCGTCTCACAAGTCCCTTGATGGATTTTCACAAAGAAGCACCTCTTAGCAATCCCTAAGAAAGCAATAGAAGGAACCCCAAAGCAATAAAAATCCAACCATATAAGATCACTTGGCCACACCGCGTGTAAAATGCTCCTCAAAAGCAATCAAAAGAAAATTTAAGCATTTATCCCACAACTCATAATAGTATTTGTTCTTAATGAGAACAACTCACAACACAAGGGTCCAAGTTTTTTTTATTTTGGACAATCACAAGATAAGCAAGAATCTAACATTTAAGCACAATTCGCCGAAAAGGTCACTCCCCCACACTGAACTTGAACAATGTCCTCATTGTTCACCAAACAAACCGGGGAAGGTTTCAGAAGACCTTTTCAGGAAGCAGGCAAAAGAGGAACACAAGGGACATAAACACCATTATATCACAGCAGCTATCCCCAGATTTGCAGATTCAAAATTAGAGAAGAGAACGAAAACTAAAAGAACTAGTACTCCCCTGAGATTGCTATTGCTATCAGTTTGTAGAACTCCCCCACACTTGAGCTTCAGCCTCAAGTAGCGTAGCTTAGTTGCGGTGTGGACTGGAAGTTGCACCTGCATAAAACACTAGAAGCAACCAAACTACACTGGAGTTAAGAGTTAGCAAAAACAAAACCAAAGGAGAACGAAAACAAAAACAAGAAATAAAATAGTGGAGTCATTGTGCAAGTAAATAAAGGAGGGGTGAAATGAGTACTCCCCAATAAGATGAGGATAGAGGATAGGGTGCCCGCACACTTGCTAGTGGGAGGGGTCGTTGAGGTGCTACCTTCAATCGTTGGAGATGAAGGTCCTCTAGGAAAATTTTGCCAGAGGTTCCTTTGTAATTGTTCCTAATTCCATCCCTTTTCAGAGGGGCTCACCTGTTGCCAAAATATTCACAACACAGATGCCACCAATTGGGCGCAAAAGGGCAAGTCCAAAGAATGCCAAAATAGCCCATTATTGAAAACAATGCAAAATCTAAACTAACGAAATTTAAAAGACAAGACACGAAATGAAATCCGGTTGCCTCCCGGTAAGCGGCCCTTCTTTAAGGTCTTTGGCTAGACCATACCACCGTGAAGTCATCCGGGATCGAATATGAACGTTGAAGTCGGCTTCAACGGTGGGTTGGGCGGGCATCATCTAGCAATGAAGAACGACCCGGATCAAAAGGAAATGTGGCCTCAACACTTAGGATGTGAAAGTGTAAACTCCACCGATCGTTCATCAGGTGGAAGTGTTGAGGTGGGTGATCCTTGGTACGAGGATCAAACTGTGGTGGAGCCTCCTCTTCAAATTCAAGGATGTAAACATCCTTATCTTCAGTGAGCGGTGCAGGGAGAACTCCGGAGCGGACTTTGTCTTCAATCTTTGGTCCCGGATCAAATGGGAAGGTGGCCTCCACTTAGCGGGTGTACGTTGAGCTTCCACCCAACTTCATTAGTGCACGGGTGGGGGCCTTGATCCTTCAAATGAAGATCAAAGTTAGTGGGCTCCTCCTCCTCAAATTCGAGGATGTAGACATCCTCGATCTCGGGGTGAGGCTCATAGGAAGAGCCGAGGTGGACATCAACTTCAGAGGGGGATGGCTCCTTGAAGTCGGTGGTGGTACTCTCCTCTGAGGAGTCAGAGAGAGACAGTGTCTCCTCCTTCTCAAGTTGAGGATGTGAGCATCCTCGTTATCTTGATAGAGCACGGAGAAGGTGGGGAAATATTGGTAGCTGACTTCAGAGGGAGAAAGCTCCTTGAAGTCAGTGGAGACTCTCTTCTGATGAAGTGTCTTCATAGTCAAGCCGGGGGTGGAGTGGTGCTGGGCTTTCAGATTCGCACAGGGGAGGAGTTGGAGAGTAGCTCAAGTCCTCAGCAGGTTGTTCCTCCTCGTGAGCCACTTCAATCAGTTGTTGAACTGGTTGCTCCATGTGTTCTAGATGAGCTGACGTTCTTTGTTGGATCATTTCGGAGGTCCCAAACTTTGAGGTAACATCTGCCACCATTTCCCTCAAAATGGTGTTGTTTCTCTCTATTGCAACCATAGGACAATGGGAACTCTCATGATCTCCTCCACACTCTCGGCACACAAAGATGGGGTTAGGCTTGGGAGATGACTTGAAATCCTCCAAGAGAGCTCTCAATTCAGCCATTGAGACTGAACATTGGGGGCTTTCATGGTACTCTTCGCACCTTTGACATACACTTCAATGATTGGTGTTTTGCTCGGTGTAGTCGCCATGCCAACCTCCTGCTGGGGGAGTGATAGATGATTTGAAGTTTTCCATGAGAGCTCTCAATTCTGACATTTGTTGGACAATGGGGGCTCTCATGATATTCTCCGCACCTCTGACATACATCCCATTGATTGTAGTTCTCTGCGCCATAGGAGTAACCGTACCAACCTCCTGCTTGATCGTAGTGACCATCCATCAGAATTAAGTACCTAAAAAAACAAAAATTTATACACAAATGGGCAAATAAATGAAATGAAAATCTGCACAAAAACTAAACAGATAATAAACCAGATAGTTGGACCGAAGTCCCCGGCAACGGCGCCAAAAACTTGTTGAGCAAATAGTGGTGAGACTACTCTGCTAGCTATGGGCAGTGAACCCAATCATTGTAGTACAACAAGGTCGTATCCACAGGGACTTCGTAACTATCTAGCTAATTATAAGCTTAGTAAATGTGCAAGAGGATATATACAAAAGTGCATAAATGTAAATTAGGGGTTTTGGGTTTTTGGGTTGTAATTGGAGAAATAAAGAAAAGCAATAAACACTAAACTAACTATCTAGGATAGGTGTAGCCCGGGATGGATATTTGCACCCGTCCTCCCCTTACTACCGATTGTCGAACCTCGAACTCATAGCTAAACCACGGGAACGCTTAATTAATTAGCAACCTAATCTAGGCCTACTAATCCTAACCAATTTAATCGAGACTTCTCATTCAGCTAAGCCCCGGGTCAATCGATAGCACTAAGCTCAAGTTCCACTAAGGTTGCAATGTAGTCTAATCTCAAAATTATCGAAATCAGAGTACACCGTTTTAGTCTCTAACAGTTTAGGTTTCTATCTCTGAATAACATTTTGATAGAATCCCACAATAATGCTAAACTAATCGGTAGGCCAAACCAACCAATTTAACACATAGAAGACAAATTGAGCAAAACCCTTAACAAATCCCCAAATCATGAGCAACAAGTTTAGAAGTCATAAACACTCAATAATCATCTTCATTAAGCTCAAAGACTAAAACAAAACCATAAATGAGTTCAAGAATCTACAATGGAGTTTAGGGATTTTGGGACAAAATCCTCAATCCCTAGCTACAAATGATTCTACACAGCCATAGAGAAAAGAAAAGCATAAAAGGGAGAAGAAGAAGCCATTAATGGAGCTTGGAAGCTTTGGAGAAGGTGAGCTCTTTCTTCTCTTCTTTCTCCTCTTCTTTCTCTTCTTCTTCCCCTTCTTTTTTGCCCTCTTTCTCTCTGTTTTCGACTGGTGGAGTCGTGGTTGAAGAATGGGGAGAAGTGTCCCCAAAATTCCCGTTTTAAAACTCAATTCTGGGCTAATTTTCGACCCGACCGACCTTGCAAGGTCGGTCCTAGGGTCGGTCGGAGTCAGTAGCAATTTTCGGACGCGTTTTAAGTTCGACCGACCTTGCAAGGTCGGTCGATTCCAGTAGCTTGCAAAAACGCAAATCTGGGCAAAATTTGGACCCGACCGACCTTGCAAGGTCGGTCCTAAGGTCGGTCGGAGTCAGGCTAACTTCAAAACGCTGTATCTTCTTCGTTTTAACTCCGATTTTGGATCCGTTTACGCCCACGCGTTCCTCTCTTCGTCTACTTTACTCCTAGCTATGTTACTCCTCCTGTTTAAACAATAAATGTGTAAAACACCAATGAAACACAAAACTAGAGGAAAACAAGCTAGAGTGAAGAAATGAGCATGAAAAGTGTTGATTAAACATATGAAATACACCCCTAAAACATGCTCATTTGGACACTCATCACACCCCCACACTTACCTTTTTGCTTGTCCTCAAGCAAAACCAAGCACCCATGCAAGTAAGGAATGCTCAAGACTAACAAACACTAACATGAATTGTAGGATAAAAGAAGAAGCAAAAAGTGATTAAAACCTTTGAGGAGTGTGAACCATCTCTTAGTGGTGGCATGGGTGTGCTTAGGGCAAAACAAAATCTAGAGTTTCGGGGTATGATCCGAAGTGCTTTAAAGTTCTAAAGATTAGGTGACTTGGAGAGCTTTTACCATGTCCAACTTCTCTCAAGAATGGGCATTGAGAAGAAAACAAAAGGAAAAATAGATTTATGCATTTGTTTCACTTTTGCATAAGAGATGAGAAGATAAAATTTTGGCATCAAGCCTTAGCATTTAAGAACACTCAACTCTCATTGTTGGTTAACAATGGCGTCTCACAAGTCCCTTGATGGATTTTCACAAAGAGCACCTCTTAGCAATCCCTAAGAAAGCAGATAGAAGGAACCCCAAAGCAATAAAAATCCAACCATATAAGATCACTTGGCCACACCGCGTGTAAAATGCTCCTCAAAAGCAATCAAAAAGAAAAATTTAAGCATTTATCCCACAACTCATAATAGTATTTGTTCTTAATGAGAACAACTCACAACACAAGGGTCCAAGTTTTTTTTTATTTTGGACAATCACAAGATAAGCAAAGAGATCTAACATTTAAGCACACAATTCGCCGAAAAGGTCACTCCCCCACACTGAACTTGAACAATGTCCTCATTGTTCACCAAACAAACCGGGGAAGGTTTCAGAAGACCTTTTCAGGAAGCAGGCAAAAGAGGAAACACAAGGGACATAAACACCATTATATCACAGCAGCTATCCCCAGATTTGCAGATTCAAAATTAGAGAAGAGAGAACGAAAACTAAAAGAAACTAGTACTCCCCTGAGATTGCTATTGCTATCAGTTTGTAGAACTCCCCCACACTTGAGCTTCAGCCTCAAGTAGCGTAGCTTAGTTGCGGTGTGGACTGGAAGTTGCACCTGCATAAAACACTAGAAGCAACCAAACTACAACTGGAGTTAAGAGTTAGCAAAAACAAAACCAAAGGAGAACGAAAACAAAAACAAGAAATAAAAATAGTGGAGTCATTGTGTGCAAGTAATAAAGGAGGGGTGAAATGAGTACTCCCCAATAAGATGAGGATAGAGGATAGGGTGCCCGCACACTTGCTAGTGGGAGGGGTCGTTGAGGTGCTACCTTCAATCGTTGGAGATGAAGGTCCTCTAGGAAAATTTCGCCAGAGGTTCCTTTGTAATTGTTCCTAATTCCATCCCTTTTTCAGAGGGGCTCACCTGTTGCCAAAATATTCACAACACAGATGCCACCAATTGGGCGCAAAAGGGCAAGTCCAAAGAATGCCAAAATAGCCCATTATTGAAAACAATGCAAAATCTAAACTAACGAAATTTAAAAGACAAGACACGAAATGAAATCCGGGTTGCCTCCCGGTAAGCGGGCCTTCTTTAAGGTCTTTGGCTAGACCATACCACCGTGAAGTCATCCGGGATCGAATATGAACGTTGAAGTCGGCTTCAACGGTGGGTTGGGCGGGCATCATCTAGCAATGAAGAACGACCCGGATCAAAAGGAAATGTGGCCTCAACACTTAGGATGTGAAAGTGTAAACTCCACCGATCGTTCATCAGGTGGAAGTGTTGAGGTGGGTGATCCTTGGTACGAGGATCAAACTGTGGTGGAGCCTCCTCTTCAAATTCAAGGATGTAAACATCCTTATCTTCAGTGAGCGGTGCAGGGAGAACTCCGGAGCGGACTTTGTCTTCAATCTTTGGTCCCGGATCAAATGGGAAGGTGGCCTCCACACTTAGCGGGTGTACGTTGAGCTTCCACCCAACTTCATTAGTGCACGGGTGGGGGCCTTGATCCTTCAAATGAAGATCAAAGTTAGTGGGCTCCTCCTCCTCAAATTCGAGGATGTAGACATCCTCGATCTCGGGGTGAGGCTCATAGGAAGAGCCGAGGTGGACATCAACTTCAGAGGGGGATGGCTCCTTGAAGTCGGTGGTGGTACTCTCCTCTGAGGAGTTAGAGAGAGACAGTGTCTCCTCCTTCTCAAAGTTGAGGATGTGAGCATCCTCGTTATCTTGATAGAGCACGGAGAAGGTGGGGAAATATTGGTAGCTGACTTCAGAGGGAGAAAGCTCCTTGAAGTCAGAGTGGAGACTCTCTTCTGATGAAGTGTCTTCATAGTCAAGCCGGGGGTGGAGTGGTGCTGGGCTTTCAGATTCGCACAGGGGAGGAGTTGGAGAGTAGCTCAAGTCCTCAGCAGGTTGTTCCTCCTCGTGAGCCACTTCAATCAGTTGTTGAACTGGTTGCTCCATGTGTTCTAGATGAGCTGACGTTCTTTGCTGGATCATTTCGGAGGTCCCAAACTTTGAGGTAACTCTGCCACCATTTCCCTCAAAATGGTGTTGTTTCTCTCTATTGCAACCATAGGACAATGGGAACTCTCATGATCTCCTCCACACTCTCGGCACACAAAGATGGGGTTAGGCTTGGGAGATGACTTGAAATCCTCCAAGAGAGCTCTCAATTCAGCCATTGAGACTGAACATTGGGGGCTTTCATGGTACTCTTCGCACCTTTGACATACACTTCAATGATTGGTGTTTTGCTCGGTGTAGTCGCCATGCCAACCTCCTGCTGGGGGAGTGATAGATGATTTGAAGTTTTCCATGAGAGCTCTCAATTCTGACATTATTGTTGGACAATGGGGGCTCTCTTGATATTCTCCGCACCTCTGACATACATCCCATTGATTGTAGTTCTCTGCGCCATAGGAGTAACCGTACCAACCTCCTGCTTGATCGTAGTGACCATCCATCAGAATTAAGTACCTAAAAAAACAAAAATTTATACACAAAATGGGCAAATAAATGAAATGAAAATCTGCACAAAAACTAAACAGATAATAAACCAGATAGTTGGACCGAAGTCCCCGGCAACGGCGCCAAAAACTTGTTGAGCAAATAGTGGTGAGACTACTCTGCTAGCTATGGGCAGTGAACCCAATCATTGTAGTACAACAAGGTCGTATCCACAGGGACTTCGTAACTATCTAGCTAATTATAAGCTTAGTAAATGTGCAAGAGGATATATACAAAAGTGCATAAATGTAAATTAGGGGTTTTGGGTTTTTGGGTTGTAATTGGAGAAATAAAGAAAAGCAATAAACACTAAACTAACTATCTAGGATAGGTGTAGCCCGGGATGGATATTTGCACCCGTCCTCCCCTTACTACCGATTGTCGAACCTCGAACTCATAGCTAAACCACGGGAACGCTTAATTAATTAGCAACCTAATCTAGGCCTACTAATCCTAACCAATTTAATCGAGACTTCTCATTCAGCTAAGCCCCGGGTCAATCGATAGCACTAAGCTCAAGTTCCACTAAGGTTGCAATGTAGTCTAATCTCAAAATTATCGAAATCAGAGTACACCGTTTTAGTCTCTAACAGTTTAGGTTTCTATCTCTGAATAACATTTTGATAGAATCCCACAATAATGCTAAACTAATCGGTAGGCCAAACCAACCAATTTAACACATAGAAGACAAATTGAGCAAAACCCTTAACAAATCCCCAAATCATGAGCAACAAGTTTAGAAGTCATAAACACTCAATAATCATCTTCATTAAGCTCAAAGACTAAAATAAAACAATAAATGAGTTCAAGAATCTACAATGGAGTTTAGGGATTTTGGGACAAAATCCTCAATCCCTAGCTACAAATGATTCTACACAGCCATAGAGAAAAGAAAAGCATAAAAGGGAGAAGAAGAAGCCATTAATGGAGCTTAGGAAGCTTTGGAGAAGGTGAGCTCTTTCTTCTCTTCTTTCTCCTCTTCTTTCTCTTCTTCTTCCCCTTCTTTTTCACCCTCTTTCTCTCTGTTTTCGACTGGTGGAGTCGTGGTTGAAGAACGGGGAGAAGTGTCCCCAAAATTCCCGTTTTAAAACTAAATTCTGGGGTAATTTTTGACCCGACCGACCTTGCAAGGTCGGTCCTAGGGTCGGTCGGAGTCAGTAGCAATTTTCGGACGCGTTTTTAAGTTCGACCGACCTTGCAAGGTCGGTCCTAAGGTCGGTCGATTCCAGTAGCTTGCAAAAACGCAAATCTGGGCAAAATTTGGACCCGACCGACCTTACAAGGTCGGTCCTAAGGTCGGTCGGAGTCAGGCTAACTTCAAAACGTTGTATCTTCTTCGTTTTAACTCCGATTTTGGATCCGTTTGCGCCCACGCGTTCCTCTCTTCTCGTCTACTTTACTCCTAGCTATGTTACTCCTCCTGTTTAAACAATAAATGTGTAAAACACCAATGAAACACAAAACTAGAGGAAAACAAGCTAGAGTGAAGAAATGAGCATGAAAAGTGTTGATTAAACATATTAAATACACCCCTAAAACATGCTCATTTGGACACTCATCACACCCCCACACTTACCATTTTGCTTGTCCTCAAGCAAAACCAAGCACCCATGCAAGTAAGGAATGCTCAAGACTAACAAACACTAACATGAATTGTAGGATAAAAAAGAAGTAAAAAGTGATTATAACCTTTGAGGAGTGTGAACCATCTCTTAGTGGTGGCATGGTGTGCTTAGGGCAAAACAAAATCTAGAGTTTCGGGGTATGATCCGAAGTGCTTTAAAGTTCTAAAGATTAGGTGACTTGGAGAGCTTTTAACCATGTCCAACTTCTCTCAAGAATGGGCATTGAGAAGAAAACAAAAGGAAAAATAGATTTATGCATTTGTTTCACTTTTGCATAAGAGATGAGAAGATAAAATTTTTGGCATCAAGCCTTAGCATTTAAGAACACTCAACTCTCATTGTTGGTTAACAATGGCGTCTCACAAGTCCCTTGATGGATTTTCACAAAGAAGCACCTCTTAGCAATCCCTAAGAAAGCAGATAGAAGGAACCCCAAAGCAATAAAAATCCAACCATATAGATCACTTGGCCAACACCGCGTGTAAAATGCTCCTCAAAATCAATCAAAAAGAAAAATTTAGCATTTATCCCACAACTCATAATATTTTGTTCTTAATGAGAACAACTCACAACACAAGGGTCCAAGTTTTTTTTATTTTGGACATCACAAGATAAGCAAAGAGATCTAACATTTAAGCACACAATTCGCCGAAAAGGTCACTCCCCCACACTGAACTTGAACATGTCCTCATTGTTCACCAAACAAACCAGGGAAGGTTTCAAAAGACCTTTTCAGGAAGCAGACAAAGAGGAAACACAAGGGACATAACACCATTATATCACAGCAGCTATCCCCAGATTTACAGATTCAAAATTAGAGAAGAGAACGAAAACTAAAAGAAACTAGTACTCCCCTGAGATTGCTATTGCTATCAGTTTTGTAGATCCCTCACACTTGAGCTTCAGCCTCAAGTAGCGTAGCTTAGTTGCGGTGTGGACTGGAAGTTGCCACCTGCATAAAACACTAGAAGCAACCAAACTACAACTGGAGTTAAGAGTTAGCAAAAACAAACCAAAGGAGAATGAAAACAAAAACAGAAATAAAATAGTGGAGTCATTGTGCAAGTAATAAAGGAGGGGTGAAATGAGTACTCCCCAATAAGATGAGGATAGAGGATAGGGTGCCCGCACACTTGCTAGTGGGAGGGGTCGTTGAGGTGCTACCTTCAATCGTTGGAGATGAAGGTCCTCTAGGAAAATTTCGCCAGGGTTCCTTTGTAATTGTTCCTAATTCCATCCCTTTTTCAGAGGGGCTCACCTGTTGCCAAAATATTCACAACACAGATGCCACCAATTGGGCGCAAAAGGGCAAGTCCAAAGAATGCCAAAATAGCCCATTATTGAAAACAATGCAAAATCTAAACTAACGAAATTTAAAAGACAAGACACGAAATGAAATCCGGGTTGCCTCCCGGTAAGCGGCCCTTCTTTAAGGTCTTTGGCTAGACCATACCACCGTGAAGTCATCCGGGATCGAATATGAATGTTGAAGTCGGCTTCAACAGGTGGGTTGGGCGGGCATCATCTAGCAATGAAGAACGACCCGGATCAACAAGGAAATGTGGCCTCAACACTTAGGATGTGAAAGTGTAAACTCCACCGATCGTTCCTCAGGTGGAAGTGTTGAGGTGGGTGATCCTTGGTACGAGGATCAAACTGTGGTGGAGCCTCCTCTTCAAATTCAAGGATTAAACATCCTTATCTTCAGTGAGCGGTGCAGGGAGAACTCCGGCGGACTTTGTCTTCAATCTTTGGTCCCGGATCAAATGGGAAGGTGGCCTCCACACTTAGCGGGTGTACGTTGAGCTTCCACCCCAACTTCATTAGTGCACGGGTGGGGGCCTTGATCCTTCAAATGAAGATCAAAGTTAGTGGGCTCCTCCTCCTCAAATTCGAGGATGTAGACATCCTCGATCTCGGGGTGAGGCTCATAGGAAGAGCCGAGGTGGACATCAACTTCAGAGGGGGATGGTGAAATACCCCAAACCTTGGTATGTTGTGTAAATGTTAAACCATGGTATTTAAAGGCTAAAAGTGCCTTAGAACACAAACGAACCATTTAAACCATGTAAAACACAATAAAACACTAAGACACGGTTTGAGCAAAAACATGCTCTAAGCTTGGAGTGAACTTGGCTAGGACCCAAAGAGCCTACCAAGACTTGATGATGTTTAATTATGACTTTATAAGGCTATTAAGCCCTAGGAAACTTTGGTAGACAATGAAACCAAAAAACACAAGAAATACCTTAAAGTCAATAAGAGCAAAAATGTGCTCTAAGCTTGGGATAAATGTGTATAAGACCTAATGGTCATACCTATGCCTCATTTATATGTTAATGAACATATTAAATCAATTACCAAAGAAAATCAAGCTTGGAACAAGTTAAACACAAAATGTGCTTTAAAGAATCTTAAAGCACGTTTTTGAAAAATTGTCTTGTAAATGAGTTTTGAATGGCTAAATGTCCATCATTACTCTTTAATTAACATGTGTACTATATAGTATCACATTTGGGTGGCTATATCAATGGGAAATCAAAAATTTCACTTCTATGTGCCTTGATTTATGAATAGTAACTTTTTATAAGCTAGTTGTAACATATAATGTTATAAGTAATTAAGTTGGTCAACAAAGACTATTATACCCTCCTATGTATATGGGGGCCGGTTTTTCAGGAGTGAGTCACCAAGTTGTAAAAGAAATCAAATAAGTAAAGTAAAGCTTAAAGTAAAGTACTATTTTGCTTTATAACATAAATATCTCCAAAAGCAAACTCATCTTCTCATTTCCTTCTCTTCTTTCTTCATTCACACGGTTTCACCTTCTTCATTCTCCCTTCTTGCTGTTCTCTCTCTCGGTAATACACAATACCACCATGGAAGTCCATCTTTGACCACATGTAAAACCTAGCTCACTTAACCAAATCAAAAACAAACACCACCATTCTCTTCCTCTCATCAAGCTCTTCATTTCTATCTTCTCAAAATTTGAAGATCACCATTTCGGTGCCATGGAGTTCCACCATTGATGGAGCTTGGCTTGTCTTTCCACATATTATTACTCTCCTTGCTCCTAGGTAAGGAATCTCAAGAAAATTCAAGTTTCCTCCATGTTTTGTGTGTGACCGAAATATTCATTGATGGAGCTCCTTGTGTTGCTTTGTTCTAGCTCCATTTGAATCTTTCAAGACTAGGTGGAGTCCTCTCTTCATAGATATTCAAACACCCTTCAAGATTAAGGTAAAACAACTACATTAATGTTTGAAATAATGTAAACCTAGGGTTTACAATGAGATGGAGCTTAAAGCTTGAAAACTCATTATGTTTTGTATATTTTAAGTAGTTGACAAGGAAAATGCCTACCGGTTTTAAGGAAACAAGAAAGAAGTTTGAGTGGAAAAGAGGTAAACATACTATCTCAATGTGGTTTAATGCCTTAGGAGAAATGAGCTTATAAGCTTGCTAAAACTACCTAAAGAGCAAATGGTGAATGACTTAGTAAGGTGTTTCTCAAGGAGACTAGTAAAGGAACATATGTCTTGGTGTGTGTAATTGCAGGTCAAAGGCTTATGTATTGTGGAAATTCAGTGTTTAAGGATTATGCAATTTAAGGGCCTAAGAGCCATGTCATTTAAGGGCCTAAGTGCCAAGCAAGTTTAATTATGCACTATATTGTGATGTAGTGTAAAATTGGTGAAGTTTTGTGTGTATAAAAATGTGTTTGATGGATCTTAGGTGTTCTTGAATGAATTAAGGTAAAAACCTAAGTGTTTGGATGTGGGTATATACTAGAGAAGCTATGGCCAAATTTGGGAAGATGTGTGAGAAGTTCTAAGTGTTTTAAGGAAGTTTTGGTGAACTAGGGAGTGTTAAAGGTGAATGAATGTTTACTTGAGAAGAAAGCATGTATTAAGGTGATTTAGAGGGATGCAAGGATTTAGGCATTGTCTTGGAAGTTCTAGGAATTCAATGTGTTTTGAGAATGTATTTAAGTCTTGGAGGAGTTTGTTTAAGGTTTAGATAATGTTGATATTCAAGGAATAAGTGATGTTTAGGTGGGATGTGAAAAAGGAGGTTTAGTTAGTAAGAAAAAGTTTGAGAGATGATGTTAAGGTGTAGAGGAAACACCTTGGTATAGTGGTCAATATTGGTGAAATACCACTTGGAAAAATTAAGGAGGAAGTGTAAGCTGGGAAAGGAATTGTAAGAATGACATAAGGAGTTTTGATATGTAAGAAAGGATGTTTGAATGATGATGTTGTGTGGAAGAAATGTCTTGGTATAATGGTTAGAATTGGCATGAATCATCACTAAGGGACTTAAGGAGTATAAACTATAAGTGTTGGAGGCTTTGGAGGAATTTGGCTAAGTGTTTAAAGGTGTAGAAGTTGAGCATTTTGCCGTGTCCGAACTTCCGTCCGGACATGGAAGTTCGGACAGGCTCTGTTGGGTAAAGGATTTTCTCATTCTCGAACTGTGTCCGAACTTGGGAAGTCCGGACACAAGTTCGGACGTGACTGTTTCTATCTGGGATTACTCTCGAACTGTGTCCGAACTTGGGAAGTCCGGACACAAGTTCGGACGTGTGTATGGTTTTCAGTATTAGGTCGCGGCTTGTGTCCGAACTTGGGAAGTCCGGACACAAGTTCGGACAAGGCACTGTATGGACCAAAATTGTTGTTTTAAGGTATGGAAATGATGTGTAATGATGGGGATTGATAGGTGATGATGTTATAAGGTTGTTAAGGACATGTTAGGTGAGTTTTAATGGCAATTAGGTGGGTGAAAAGTTGTATTAAAATGTGAGGGTAAAACAAGTTAAAAATGTTAAGTTATGTAACTAAGTTAACGGGGAAAGTATAAGCATTAGACAGTAAATACAAGCAAACCCCGATGTTAATAAAAACACATGTGATGTTAACAGTTGTTCGAGAATCGCTCGAGGAACATAAGTGGACGTGGTAAAGTGGACTCCGGTGACAGGTATGGTTTTCTTGCAACCTGTGTCCTACCGGATTACACCGGCTTGTATGCCAATATGTTTTACTGAGTGTTTGCCACCTTGTAAGATTAAAACATGTAATGAGTTTATAGTAATTCATTTATGTGGCGAATTTGGCCTCCGATACCATTTAACCTCAAATATGTGTTAAACCTTAGCTAACCAAATCTAGGAACACATGAGTGATCGGTATTCGGAGTTAACGACCCAAACCTTGGGAACGTGCTAACCACGGCTATGTGTGAGTTAGTTGGACATTGTTGTTGTAAGCAAGTGTGTGAACCTCCCTTGTGTGCTTAACTCGGTTATGATACCGTATGGTGTGTGGATGTGGTAGGGCTCCATAATGGATCTCTAACTACTTATTATTAAGTGTATATGTACTAATGGGGGGTGAGGAGTCCGGTTGTTCCGGCCACGCGTGTGATGGACGGGAGTCGATATCATATCCGGTTCGGCTCTCTTGGTGTATGTATAGGTGGTATTCCAACTTGGTTTCTACCTTCCCTTAGCTTATCCAAAGCTAGTTACTGACTCACGTCGGGCCACAGGGGCATACGTATGTTATTTCGGTGTGCTTGGGATTACTATATCCGACACACCTTGGGTATAAGTTAACCGTTCTATATAACCGGACGGTAACGAGGTTGGTAACGAGCTTAACATGGGATTGGCAAAAATCCCTAGGCTCACATGGTATACTAACTATGGTGGAGGGTTCCTTGTGAGAACCGATTTTATGGTGTTATGTAATGTTATGGTGCTATGCAAATTCCCTTGCTATGCTATGGTATAAATATATATATATTGGATGTTTATAATGAATGCGATGTCATCATGTGTGCGTCGAAACAAGAAAGGTGTTGTTATGTTTTATTATGTGAAAAATGAGATATGTTGTAGGATATGGAGTGTGTGGATCATGGAAATGAATCCCAGTTTGTGACAAGAGGCGTTTAAGGATAACCCGATTAATGGGTACGTGTCGTTCATTAAGGAAGTAGCTCCGTTTTAGAGGAGAGCCACTCTAGGGTTTAAGGGATCATTGGATGGTTGGTTAAGTGTGGATGTGTTGGTTATAGGTTGAGCCCATTGAGGCGAAATGTTATGTGTTGTATGTTTGTGGCTTGTATGCATGTTTTAAATATAATCAACTGCATGCTAAGACGACAATTAGTTGTGCGTGGCCCGGTAGCATGTGGGCTGCGGGATTACCATACCAGCAAAGGTGCTGAGCCCCTTGGGGGCCACCCTTTCTCTCCTTTTCTATTTCAGGTACAAGGAGCTGGAAGCCGTTCGAGAGTAGGACGGGGTAGATGTTTATACAAGGGTAGCCATTTAAATGGCGTAAGCATTGTAGGCGTAGTAAGACCGAAATTGTTATCGGCATTAGTTTGTAAATACTCGGTACGGTTGGAATGTAATAAGTATATGGGTTGTTGTTAAGGGAAGCTAATGTTACGTGTAGTTGCTCGGGAGTCTAGTCCATCAGACCGATACAAAGTACATGTATTAGCCTTGTTAGCCACGTGGGTGGTTAACGGCGTGTAACACCATTGAAATAAGTAATGTGATGAGTTGAGTTTCCGCTGCAGATTGTTGTTATATGTTTGTTGTTGGATGGGGTGTTACAAAAAGTGGTATCAGAGCGAAGTATCGCTCTGATGGCTGAATTACCGAGCTTAGGAAGTACCGAGTTAAGATTTAAGTACTTTGGGTTAAGGGTTGAGTGATAGCGTGAGAGATACGCTAGTAAGGAACTACCAGTGAATACTGGAAACCTACAGTATCCTTCCCGCCCTCCACAATCCCTGTTTTATAACTTGGGAAACAACGCCAGAGAGATGAAAGTCCTCTCTTACTCGGGAATACCCGATCTGGCTGTTAGTAAGTACCTTTAAGGGTACGGAGAACCTGTCATACGGTAGATCCCGAAAACTGGGAATCCGGAGACGGTCTCCATCTGAACAATGTTAACCACATTTAATAGCGAAGAATGAAGAATCTTGTGTATAGAAGAATAGAATTTCCAGCAACCTGGGTCGACATGCTAAGCAGTCGAGAACAACCAGCTTGCAACGCACCAACCGCGCAACAGGCAAGAAATGGATTAATAAAACCCGAGACGAGTGTCTACGGGACCACAGTTGATAAATAATACACCAACGGTATATCAACCGACAAGGGAACTACAACGTAGTGCCCAAATACGTGGAACGGGCTACAAAGAGAATGCAATACTAAGAAAAAGGGGTCTCCCAGAATGGGAAACACCCTAGTTGATGATCGTCATGTGAAAACAGTGAGAAGTACCTAGAGGAGTATTATCAAGCCGTAAGATCAGTGAGGGCCAACAAGGCCACTGATGACAGGGTAAAAACAATACCACAACCGGTAGTGTTGAACCGATAGCCAGTTAGCATGGCGCACTTGCCATAGCAAGTGCTGCTATAACAGGGCTATTCGGGAAATTTATAACCACTACAAATACTTGGAAAGTACAATAAAGTAAATGTGATTGTCATAACAGTGGAAGGGCCTGTTAGCCTAACCTCTGTAATTGGAAGACACCAGTCAGCAAAAGCTAGACTTGGCTAAGGTAAGAAGATGTTGTGAAACCATGAAAATTTTTCTTTCAAACCTAATTTATTCAAACCCTTTTTTTCAAAACCAGATTTTCTTTCAAACCAACACTTCTTTCGACCTTCTTTTAACCAAACCAGTAAAACCAGGGGCATTGACAAGGATACAACAGTGGATAAACTTCCCTCGATTAAGTTCGGGAAGCAAGGAATGAATATTGTCACGGGACAATATAAGGGAGTTGACAACAGAATACTTCACCTAGGCGTGTGACGGACACTACAAGTGTACCAACTGTGTGGGACGACCGCACTCCGATAGGAGCATGTGGGCCTGACAGACCTACTTATAGGTTAGTTGGGTAAGTAGTAATGTATCAGTATGATACCCCATATATGTATACGAGTAGAGTCCGAACACGGGAAGTAGTCGCTCCGTCTACGGTCAGCAGTATAAATCAACGAGAGCTAGAGATTACAGGAATGGTGAAGTTAAGGAACCAGTTAAGTTACGAGACTAAAGGATTAGTGAATTCCTTTCAAGGAAATGTTTAAGAGTTAGGAAGTGCGAAGTGCACAAACTTAAGTAAAGACATAGCATATGTCTTAAGGATCCCCAGGGATTAACATGATAGCTGGAAAGCAGGGCAAGACAGATGCCTAATGTGGACACATTAATGTGCAATGAGGGATGAAACTCCCAGAATCAGTACCTACACTATCAGGAAATGTTGATCTTTACAGAAGAAATAATAAACCCAGTGAAGAATGCAAAAGGCGTGGCTAACGGAATGTACCCAGAGTGCAAGCCAGATGTAATGGCATTTTTAATAACACTCAGGAACAATCCTTGAGGGTATTTGGATTAACATTGTTGGATGAAGCAATATAATTGAAACACAAGGTTGAAATTAGCACCCAGTTTAGACATAAGTTGTCAGGAGACGGACTGGCAATCCTAAGGGACATCCCATGAAAGGAAACGGAATGCGACGACCTTGTCATGGACCCACTACAACCTCTAAACATGTAATATTGTACAGAGAAGTACATTGTGGTGGACAGACTACAATGAGCCCAGCTCAAGGCAATAAGGCTTATAAGCCAAAACAAGATATTTATATAAATTCGATTGATGGTAGAAGTTTATGTGGTATAAGTGAATAGAGTGGTAAGCGAACCACTGCATTAAGAGTGGGGATACCTCTCGATATTGTGACCGCAGGAGCGGTAGTTATGTGAATCAAGTTCAAGAAATATGTGGAGGATGGACCACGTTGTTATTACCCCAGGATGATTTGAATAAGAATAATACGAAAGGAAATGTTTGTACCAGTTGTGTAGACAGGAAGTGTGATAAGTTGATAGCAATCACCATAGGTGTGTGAAGCTAAATGTGTAGCGAACAACGCTCAAGGAAAATAGTAGTATTTCAAAAATCAGCCAAATAAGTGGCCAGATAAACCCAGTGTAATGGCGGAAGCTATATAATAGCGGATGCAGTATAAGTTGATGTTGTATATTAAGTAAGGATACGGTGCGCAATAAGCGACTGTTGCCTGAATATTGTTAGATGATAAAATGGGGAATGAGCAGAGTTATGAGTTAAACCCAGTGGAGGCACAACAGTAAGCGATAGCAAACGAACCGAGCAGTAAGCCGGTGACAAGTATCATGTGGTAAGAATTTCAGTAAAACACAGTGTAAATTCCTATCGCAATCACATGAGAGATTTACTGTCAAGAGTTTACGCCTCTGCACTCTGTATGACTGAGTGTTTTGGTATTGCACTTGCGCAGTAATGATCAAGTGGGATAGCTAGGGATCAGAAGCATGGTAATTGTGGAGGAATAATGTATAGGGCCGATGCATAGGAATGCAAGGCCGCACCAATAAAAGAGTACTTGTACAAAACCAAATGTGGAGACATGATTAACAGCAAGTGACTACGGTAGCACTAATGCCAAATATCGGTATGGAATATACCCCAAATGTTGTAAATAACTGAGAGAGCACTACACATTAGGTAGTAGCTCAATCTCAACCGACAGTAAGTCGGTAGAAGTAAGTCAATCATTGTGAATTACATAGTAGTTTACGCTGTAAGCTACTGGAGAAGTGGATGGAAAATCGTGAAACCACCGAATTCGCTCAGGGTAAGAGATACATCAGCGGCGTTGAAAAACCATTGTTTCCAAGATAATGGTAATACATTGGAGATGTACATACAACAGTAACGAATGGGGCAAACTAGCCCTCTAATACCGGAATGGCACAGCAGAGGCCAGTGAGCCCATGCAGCAAATGCTGACATACAGTGTGAATAATAATGGATGGCTGTCATCAATGCCTAGAAGCCTCCACAGGCCAGGACCGAAACCGGTTATAAGTGATAAACTCTAATAAGAATTCTTGGTTTAGGGATTAAAACCGCCAATATGGTTAAATCCTCTACCCAAAACGCATTGTGTACCAAACCGCGTGGAAGTAAAATACTTCACGACGGCAGAACATTTTAAAGCCAATGTTCAGTGGTTGATACGGGCGTAATCCCTTAAGGGGGGTAGAGCGTAAAGTCGCTTAGTGTGTTTTACCGTACAAGTGTACATGAACTATGTTGTGCATGCACAAAAAATGTTAGGATGGTTCGCGTGTTATATAAACATACGCATTTATTTATGGTTAAATTGTGGTAATTACGCACAGAAGAGGCGAATACCATTGTGGGAAGTGTGTTTTATTTTGTTAACAGTGGTGTGTGAGTACAAGTGGAAGGGAGTAAAGAAACTCCCGGGGAACTAAAACCCCGATGGTGCATAAATGTAAGCCATGTATTGTATTTTGATAAAAAAATATATGTATATATACAATGTTGTGATTTATGAAGGGTTATGGGATTGACATGGAACTTAATGAGAATTAAATTCCCTAGGTAACTTGAATTAAGTTGGATTTGGATGATGATTGATAGACGGAGTTCTATCCCTTGGAGACGTAATGATTACTAGAAGGTTTAAAGATGGAAATGGGATATGCTTGAATTAATTGTTGGTTGAAAATGAAGTGGGAGGTGGAACTTGATTATCATGAGATCAAGGGAAGCCGAACACAAATTGGGTGGAAAGATAGTTCAACACTGATGCTGATCACATCAGTGGATGACTCTTGAAGCTCCCTGTAAGTGGTCATAAATACTATGTTAAGAAAGATACAAAGAGCATAAATCGGACTTGGAGTTGTGTGGTGTTTTCAAAAGGGTTTCAATTGGTGTTTTCAAACAATCGATTAATATTTTGAATAAAAGATCTTCTTATACTTAACCTAGTAAAGAATATTTTTGTAGTACTTGCTCACGAGCTGAGGACGTATGAGCCTTTGTCTTCGGACCGGTGACATGAGAAGTATATATGTTAAAGATTAAGTGACTGTTTTGATCTCCCAAAGGAACGGGGACCGGAAGGTGTCCATCGCGACCGGGTTCTGCGGGATCACTGTGTATATGTACTCAACGTGGGATTCGAACCCATGGAGAGATGGAAAAGGTATTTCTGTTTGATATACATGCTATGACATGTTGTTTGGTATGAGTGATAAAGGTTATTTTGACTTTGGTCTCCTAAAGTGTATGCTATCAAGACCTATGTGTCTAAATGTGGTTATGTCACCCAGACCTAAGAGTCTGAGGGATATTATGTAAGTGCAAGTGTGGTGAAGGTACCCGGACCATTAAGTCCGAGGTTACCATGTGAGTATGATATTTTATGTATAATGTGGATATGTTGTCCGGACCATTAAGTCCGAGGTTGGATGTAAAGGGTGGTTGGTAATGGAAGTTTTATGGCTATAAGTAGTTCCCGTATTCTAATCCAATGATGCGAGGAAATGTGAACTTCGAGGACGAAGTTCTTTTAAGGGGGGCAGATTGAAATACCCCAAACCTTGGTATGTTGTGTAAATGTTAAACCATGGTATTTAAAGGCTAAAAGTGCCTTAGAAACACAAACGAACCATTTAAACCATGGTAAAACACAATAAAACTAAGACACGGTTTGAGCAAAAACATGCTCGCTTGGAGTGAACTTGGCTAGGACCCAAAGAGCCTACCAAGACTTGATGATGTTTAATTATGACTTTATAAGGCTAATTAAGCCCTTAGGAAACTTTGGTAGACAATGAAACCAAACAAACACAAGAAAATACCTTAAAGTCAATAAGAGCAAAAATGTGCTCTAAGCTTGGGATAAATGTGTATAAGACCTAATGGTCATACCTATGCCTCATTTATATTTAATGAACATATTAAATCAATTACCAAGAAAACCAAGCTTGGAAACAAGTTAAAACACAAAATGTGCTTTAAGAAGTCTTAAAGTACGTTTTTGAAAAATTGTCTTGTAAATGAGTTTTGAATGGCTAAATGTCCATCATTACTCTTTAATTAACATGTGTACTATATATCACATTTGGGTGGCTATATCAATGGGAAATCAAAAATTTCACTTCTATGTGCCTTGATTTGATGAATAGTAACTTTTATAAGCTAGTTTGTAACATATAATGTTATAAGTAATTAAGTTGGTCAACAAAGACTATTATACCCTCCTATGTATGGGGGCCGGTTTTTCAAGGAGTGAGTCACCAAGTTGTAAAAGAAATCAAATAAGTAAAGTAAAGCTTAAAGTAAAGTACTATTTTGCTTATAACATAAATATCTCCAAAAGCAACTCATCTTCTCATTTCCTTCTCTTCTTTCTTCATTCACACGGTTTCACCTTCTTCATTCTCCCTTCTTGCTGTTCTCTCTCGGTAATACACAATACCACCAAGGAAGTCCATCTTTGACCACATGTAAAACCTAGCTCACTTAACCAAATCAAAAACAAACACCACCATTCTCTTCCTCTCATCAAGCTCTTCATTTCTATCTTCTCAAAATTTGAAGATCACCATTTCGGTGCCATGGAGTTCCACCATTGATGGAGCTTGAGCTTGTCTTTCCACATATTATTACTCTCATTTGCTCCTAGGTAAGGAATCTCAAAGAAAATTCAAGTTTCCTCCATGTTTTGTGTGTGACCGAAAATATTCATTGATGGAGCTCCTTGTGTTGCTTTGTTCTAGCTCCATTTGAATCTTTCAAGGACTAGGTGGAGTCCTCTCTTCATAGATATTCAAACACCCTTCAAAGATTAAGGTAAAACAACTACATTAATGTTTTGAAATAATGTAAACCTAGGGTTTACAATGAGATGGAGCTTAAAGCTTGAATACTCATTATGTTGTTTGTATAATGTTTAGTAGTTGGCAAGGAACCAAATGCCTTACCGGTTTTGTAAGGAAACAAGAAAGAAATTTGAGTGGAAAAGAGGTAAACATACTATCTCAATGTGGTTTAATGCCTTAGGAGAAATGAGCTTATAAGCTTGCTAAAACTACCTAAAGAGCAAATGGTGAATGACTTAGTAAGGTGTTTCTCAAGGAGACTAGTAAAGGAACATATGTCTTGGTGTGTGTAATTGCAGGTCAAAGGCTTATGTATTGTGGAAATTCAGTGTTTAAGGATTATGCAATTTAAGGGCCTAAGAGCCATGTCATTTAAGGGCCTAAGTGCCAAGCAAGTTTAATTATGCACTATATTGTGATGTAGTGTAAAATTGGTGAAGTTTTGTGTGTATAAAAATGTGTTTGATGGATCTTAGGTGTTCTTGAATGAATTAAGGTAAAAACCTAAGTGTTTGGATGTGGGTATATACTAGAGAAGCTATGGCCAAATTTGGGAAGATGTGTGAGAAGTTCTAAGTGTTTTAAGGAAGTTTTGGTGAACTAGGGAGTGTTAAAGGTGAATGAATGTTTACTTGAGAAGAAAGCATGTATTAAGGTGATTTAGAGGGATGCAAGGATTTAGGCATTGTCTTGGAAGTTCTAGGAATTCAATGCGTGTTTTGAGAATGTATTTAAGTCTTGGAGGAGTTTGTTTAAGGTTTAGATAATGTTGATATTCAAGGAATAAGTGATGTTTAGGTGGGATGTGAAAAAGGAGGTTTAGTTAGTAAGAAAAGAAGTTTGAGAGATGATGTTAAGGTGTAGAGGAAACACCTTGGTATATTGGTCAATATTGGTGAAATACCACTTGGAAAAATTAAGGAGGAAGTGTAAGCCTGGGAAAGGAATTGTAAGAATGACATAAGGAGTTTTGATATGTAAGAAAGGATGTTTGAATGATGATGTTGTGTGGAAGAAATGTCTTGGTATAATGGTTAGAATTGGCATGAATCATCACTAAGGGACTTAAGGAGTATAAACTATAAGTGTTGGAGGCTTTGGAGGAATTTGGCTAAGTGTTTAAAGGTGTAGAAGTTGAGCATTTTCCCGTGTCCGAACTTCCGTCCGGACATGGAAGTTCGGACAGGCTCTGTTGGGTAAAGGAATTTCTCATTCTCGAACTGTGTCCGAACTTGGGAAGTCCGGACACAAGTTCGGACGTGACTGTTTCTATCTGGGATTACTCTCGAACTGTGTCCGAACTTGGGAAGTCCGGACACAAGTTCGGACGTGTGTATGGTTTTCAGTATTAGGTCGCGGCTTGTGTCCGAACTTGGGAAGTCCGGACACAAGTTCGGACAAGGCACTGTATGGACCAAAATTGTTGTTTAAGGTATGGAAATGATGTGTAATGATGGGGATTGATGGTTAATGATGTTATGAGGATGTTAAGGGCATGTTAGGTGAGTTTTAATGACAAATAAGTGGGTGAAAAATTGTAATTAAATGTGAAAGTAAAACAAGTTAAAAAGTGAAGTTATGTAACTAAGTTAACGGGGAAAAGTTATAAGCTTTAGACACTAAATGATCAAGCAACCCCGATGTTAATAAAAACACATGTGATGTTAACAGTTGTTCGAGAATTGCTCGAGGAACATAAGTGGACATGGTAAAGTGGACTCCGGTGACAGGTATGGTTTTCTTGCAACCTGTGTCCTACCGGATTACACACGGCTTGTATGCCAATATGTTTTACTGAGTGTTTGCCACCTTGTAAGATTAAAACATGTAATGAGTTTATAGTAATTCATTTGGCGAATTTGGCCTCCGATACCATTTAACCTCAAATATGTGTTAAACCTTAGCTAACCAAATCTAGGAACACATGAGTGATCGGTATTCGGAGTTAACGACCCAAACCTTGGGAACGTGCTAACCACGGCTATGTGTGAGTTAGTGGGACATTGTTGTTGTAAGCAAGTGTGTGAACCTCCCTTGTGTGCTTAACTCGGTTATGATACCGTATGGTGTGTGGATGTGGTAGGGCTCCATAATGGATCTCTAACTACTTATTATTAAGTGTATATGTACTAATGGGGGGTGAGGAGTCCGGTTGTTCCGGCCACGCGTGTGATGGACGGGAGTCGATATCATATCCGGTTCGGCTCTCTTGGTGTATGTATAGGTGGTATTCCAACTTGGTTTCTACCTTCCCTTAGCTTATCCAAAGCTAGTTACTGACTCACGTCGGGCCACAGGGGCATACGTATGTTATTTCGGTGTGCTTGGGATTACTATATCCGACACACCTTGGGTATAAGTTAACCGTTCTATATAACCGGACGGTAACGAGGTTGGTAATGAGCTTAACATGGGATTGGCAAAAATCCCTAGGCTCACATGGTATACTAACTATGGTGGAGGGTTCCTTGTGAGAACCGATTTTATGGTGTTATGTAATGTTATGGTGCTATGCAAATTCCCTTGCTATGCTATGGTATAAATATATATATATTGGATGTTTATAATGAATGCGATGTCATCATGTGTGCGTCGAAACAAGAAAGGTGTTGTTATGTTTTATTATGTGAAAATGAGATATGTTGTAGGATATGGAGTGTGTGGATCATGGAAATGAATCCCAGTTTGTGACAAGAGGCGTTTAAGGATAACCCGATTAATGGGTACGTGTCGTTCATTAAGGAAGTAGCTCCGTTTTAGAGGAGAGCCACTCTAGGGTTTAAGGGATCATTGGATGGTTGGTTAAGTGTGGATGTGTTGGTTATAGGTTGAGCCCATTGAGGCGAAATGTTGTGTGTTGTATGTTTGTGGCTTGTATGCATGTTTTAAATATAATTAACTGCATGCTAAGACGACAATTAGTTGTGCGTGGCCCGGTAGCATGTGGGCTGCGGGATTACCATACCAGCAAAGGTGCTGAGCCCCTTGGGGGCCACCCTTTCTCTCCTTTTCTATTTCAGGTACAAGGAGCTGGAAGCCGTTCGAGAGTAGGACGGGGTAGATGTTTATACAAGGGTAGCCATTTAAATGGCGTAAGCATTGTAGGCGTAGTAAGACCGAAATTGTTATCGGCATTAGTTTGTAAATACTCGGTACGGTTGGAATGTAATAAGTATATGGGTTGTTGTTAAGGGAAGCTAATGTTACGTGTAGTTGCTCGGGAGTCTAGTCCATCAGACCGATACAAAGTACATGTATTAGCCTTGTTAGCCACGTGAGTGGTTAACGGCGTGTAACACCATTGAAATAAGTAATGTGATGGGTTGAGTTTCCGCTGCAGATTGTTGTTATATGTTTGTTGTTGGATGGGGTGTTACAGATGGCTCCTTGAAGTCGGTGGTGGTACTCTCCTCTGAGGAGTTAGAGAGAGACAGTGTCTCCTCCATCTCAAAGTTGAGGATGTGAGCATCCTCGTTATCTTGATAGAGCACGGAGAAGGTGGGGAAATATTGGTAGCTGACTTCAGAGGGAGAAAGCTCCTTGAAGTCAGAGTGGAGACTCTCTTCTGATGAAGTGTCTTCATAGTCAAGCCGGGGGTGGAGTGGTGCTGGGCTTTCAGATTCGCACAGGGGAGGAGTTGGAGAGTAGCTCAAGTCCTCAGCAGGTTGTTCCTCCTCGTGAGCCACTTCAATCAGTTGTTGAACTGGTTGCTCCATGTGTTCTAGATGAGCTGACGTTCTTTGCTGGATCATTTCGGAGGTCCCAAACTTTGAGGTAACTTCTGCCACCATTTCCCTCAAAATGGTTGTGTTTCTCTCTATTGCAACCATAGGACAATGGGAACTCTCATGATCTCCTCCACACTCTCGGCACACAAAGATGGGGTTAGGCTTGGGAGATGACTTGAAATCCTCCAAGAGAGCTCTCAATTCAGCCATTGAGACTGAACATTGGGGGCTTTCATGGTACTCTTCGCACCTTTGACATACACTTCAATGATTGGTGTTTTGCTCGGTGTAGTCGCCATGCCAACCTCCTGCTGGGGGAGTGATAGATGATTTGAAGTTTTCCATGAGAGCTCTCAATTCTGACATTGTTGTTGGACAATGGGGGCTCTCATGATATTCTCCGCACCTCTGACATACATCCCATTGATTGTAGTTCTCTGCGCCATAGGAGTAACCGTACCAACCTCCTGCTTGATCGTAGTGACCATCCATCAGAATTAAGTACCTAAAAAAAACAAAAATTTATACACAAAATGGGCAAATAAATGAAATGAAAATCTGCACAAAAACTAAACAGATAATAAACCAGATAGTTGGACCGAAGTCCCCGGCAACGGCGCCAAAAACTTGTTGAGCAAAATAGTGGTGATACTACTCTGCTAGCTATGGGCAGTGAACCCAATCATTGTAGTACAACAAGGTCGTATCCATAGGGACTTCGTAACTGTCTAGCTAATTATAAGCTTAGTAAATGTGCAAGAGGATATATACAAAAGTGCATAAATGTAAATTAGGGGTTTTGGGTTTTTGGGTTGTAATTGGAGAAATAAAGAAAAGCAATAAACACTAAACTAACTATCTAGGACAGGTGTAGCCCGGGATGGATATTTGCACCCGTCCTCCTCTTACTACCGTTTGTCGAACCTCGAACTCATAGCTAAACCACGGGAACGCTTAATTAATTAGCAACCTAATCTAGGCCTACTAATCCTAACCAATTTAATCGAGACTTCTCATTCAGCTAAGCCCCGGGTCAATCGATAGCACTAAGCTCAAGTTCCACTAAGGTTGCAATGTAGTCTAATCTCAAAATTATCGAAATCAGAGTACACCGTTTTAGTCTCTAACAGTTTAGGTTTTTATCTCTGAATAACATTTTGATAGAATCCCACAATAATGCTAAACTAATCGGTAGGCCAAACCAACCAATTTAACACATAGAAGACAAATTGAGCAAAACCCTTAACAAATCCCCAAATCATGAGCAACAAGTTTAGAAGTCATAAACACTCAATAATCATCTTCATTAAGCTCAAAGACTAAAATAAAACCATAAATGAGTTCAAGAATCTACAATGGAGTTTAGGGATTTTGGGACAAAATCCTCAATCCCTAGCTACAAATGATTCTACACAGCCATAGAGAAAAGAAAAGCATAAAAGGGAGAAGAAGAAGCCATTAATGGAGCTTGGAAGCTTTGGAGAAGGTGAGCTCTTTCTTCTCTTCTTTCTCCTCTTCTTTCTCTTCTTCTTCCCCTTCTTTTTCGCCCTCTTTCTCTCTGTTTTTGACTGGTGGATTCGTGGTTGAAGAATGGGGAGAAGTGTCCCCAAAATTCCCGTTTTAAAACTCAATTTTGGGCTAATTTTCGACCCGACCGACCTTGCAAGGTCGGTCCTAGGGTCGGTCGGAGTCAGTAGCAATTTTTGGACACGTTTTTAAGTTCAACCGACCTTGCAAGGTTGGTCGATTCCAGTAGCTTGCAAAAACGCAAATCTGGGTAAAATTTGGACCCGACCGACCTTGCAAGGTCGGTCCTAAGGTCGGTCGGAGTCAGGCTAACTTCAAAACGCTGTATCTTCTTTGTTTTAACTCCGATTTTGGATCCGTTTGCGCCCACACATTCCTCTCTTCGTCTACTTTACTCCTAGATATGTTACTCCTCCTGTTTAAACAATAAATGTGTAAACACCAATGAAACACAAAACTAGGGGAAAACAAGCTAGAGTGAAGAAAGAGCATGAAATGTGTTGATTAAACATATGAAATACACCCCTAAAACATGCTCATTTGGACACTCATCACTTGTGTTCTCAACACGATGTTTCGTTCAAAAACTGTTGACTCCGGCACCTTTCGCGGATTGCTCCTGGTGTTACTGAGTCGCGCCATTACATCTGGCTTGAACTCATGGGTATGTTCAGTTTCTTACCCTGCCTTGCGGTTATATTTATTTGAACTATCCCATTCAGGGTTGTAACGTCTCCCACTCTTGGGTAGGCCGTTGATTCTTCTTCCTTACCTTCTTGGTCAGGTCATTACTCTCTTCAGTGAGGTATGCTGTGGGAATTCTATCCCGTTCATCAAACATTAACGCGTTCCTTTTAGGCATTTGCCTTATTGTTTACGCTGGGTATTCTTCCCAGTTATTATGTATTTCCTGACACATATCCACTATCTATACTTAATACTCTATGCTTCCCGCACTTCTTAACGCTATATCCTTAGGTCCGTCATCTTATTGGGTTATGGACTCCTTTAGCTTAGTAAGCTCCTCTGTGTTCTTCAGTCATTCGAGGTGTCCAACTGTCTTGGTTTGAATTGGCTCTTTCGTCCGTAGTATGGAGTCGACTACTTCCCGTGTTTGGTACTCTAAATGTATACATATATGGAGTATCTTATTGATACGTTACCACTTACCCGACTAACTCATGACTGGTCTGTCAGGCCCGTAAGCTCCTTCGGAGTGCGGTCATTCCATGTCTCATTTGTGTACACTTGTAGTGTCGGTCACACGCCTAGGTGAAGTATTCTGTTGCCAACTCCTCTTATATCGTCCTATGATATCTTACCGTGGTTCTCTGGTTTGGTTTTAAGATTTGGGGGTTTTTGGAAAAAAAATGCGTTTTTAGAAGAAAGATTCGAGTTCGAAAATAATATCTTCACGGCATTTCAATGCCCGTTGCTTCTTACCAAGTCTAGCTTTTCGTCGACTGGTATGTCTTTAATACAATGGTCAGGCCGTTAGGCCTTTCCAAGGTTTTGTTCCAAGATTCTCAAGGTTTGTGTTACTGTATTGGCTTCTCTCGCCATCTTGGTGCTTGCTAAGTACTGGTCACTCATTAAAATTCCTCTTGGTACTCCCGTCATTACTGCACTTGCCGTGGCAAGTGCGCGGTACAGGCGGTTTTTAGGTTAACTCATACCGGTCACGGTATTGTTCACATTTGTATTCGGTAGCCTTGTCGGCTCTTCCTTTGATCCTTTAGTTGGATCACTACTCCTCAGAGCTATTTCTCATTCATCTTGACATGGCTGTCATCCATTTAGGTGCTTCTCCACTCCCGGAGTTCCTTAATTACTCAGTGTTGCATCGTTTCTTGGTACTCGTTCCCACACATTTACCACGGTTACCAAAACTTATTTTATTTAGGCACTACTTCTGTAGTCCTATTCGGGTATATCCCGTAATTATGTTATGCTTGTAGCTGTCTAAGCTACGCCCGTTAGGTATTGCGGCCTCTTCGGGTGTGGCAGGGTGGGTGTACCAACTCTTGACTAGATTCTTAGTCGGTTAATATACCGTTGGTGGTATTATTCAACTATGGCGGTCCGTGGACTTGTGTCCCAGTTTCGTTACTTCATCATTTCTGCCTCGTTGCACGGTTGGTGCTTGCCTTCCTGCTGCTGCTCGTCTGGCCGGGTTCTCGCGACTGCTAAGCATGTCGCCCCATGCGGCCGCATATTTCGGTCTCCTTTGAATAGGATCTCTCAATCTCCCGCCATTAAGTGCGGTTACCGTCGTTCTAGCGGAATCCATCTCCGGGATTCCCGGTTCTCGGAATCTACCACATGACAGGTTCTAGTTAATGTAGAAATATTTAACAACCGCCAGATCGGGTTTTCCCTTCTCTCTGGCGTTCTTTCCCAAGCTTTTAATACGGGGGTTGTGGAGGGCGGGTTTGGTATTATAGGTATCCAGATCATACTGGAAGTTCCTATCTAGCGCATCTCTCACGCTAACACTCAACCCTTAGCCCAACGTCTCCAATTCCTAACTTGGTATTTCTTAAGCTCGGTATTTCCAATCATCAGAGCGATACTTCACTCTGATACCATTTTTGTAACACCCCAACCGCTAAACTCGTCATTACCTCATAAACTGACACATCTTACCATAAATCTCATAGCGGAACTCCAAATACAACGGAGGGTGATACAGCGCCGTTAGCCACCCACGTGGCTAACCAGGCCTAACTCAACTACAGCATCGGTCTGATGGACCGGAATAACCGAGTACTCAATACAAATGCATTACTCATTCATTTCTAACCAAGTATCATACACAGATCTTAATTCCATTCTCTACTATACCGAGTCTACAATATACGGATGCCGATAACATATTTTGTCTTACACCTCATTCAGATACATAAGTAAATAAATCTAACTACCCATGCAAACCACCGTCCCCGTCCTACTCTCGAACGGAATCATCTTCGGTGTACCTGAAAATAAAAACGATGCCCCTAGGGGCTCAGCTTAACGGTGCATATGAGATTCACATACCCCGCGTGCTAACAGGGGTACGCCGACTACTTTTGTCGAGAGCATGGAGTTCATTTTAATTCATACATGCATATGGTAATACATTATATATGTACACTACACAACGATTCAACAATCAATCATGGGATACAATCCCTAACTAACATAACAAGGTAGTTAGTTGTATCAATTTACTCTTAGGCCTTGAAGGATATACCTCACTATGCCCTGGGTTACTTATTCAATAACTCACCCATTCACTCGGGTTACTTATTCTTATTCTCACCCATTCTCTCGGGTTACTCATTCTTATACTCACCCACTCACTCGGGTTACTTATTCTTAACTCACCCACACTCTTGGGTTACTTACTCTTTGTCTAACCCACACTCTTGGGTTATTAATACTCAAGCTCTTGTAGTTCTCGAGACACTACAGGTCTCCTACGTCACGCTTGTTTCTCTTAATACTTTCTTAAGCCAAAACACATGGCTGTCGAGCATAGTTCGGCTTGCTCCCGGAACTCTATCTTAGTTCCTACTACTTTCACAAGGGTCTGACTACTCTCGGACTTCTCACATTCCCATACACTCCTCTCTCAGAGTTATACTATTATTATGTATATTAGTCTAGAAGCATCACTCTCGATGTTCCTAATGACTTTGGGAACATTACTTAAGTTTGGGTAATCCTAGGTTTAAGGGTTACCCATACATTTCATATACTTATACTTCGGTTAATTTCTTATACCGGGTAAAATCCTCATATAGGAGATCGACCATGTCTCAAGGGAGTTAATTGATCCCTTAGGTCTCTTTCACCTTTCTTACGAGTTCACATCCTTGAACTTTCTACAATCCTCTAGATGGAGGTTCATGTATCTTTCCACATTTATCTATCTCGTGGTTTGTTTTAATTTGGTTTTCTAACCATTATCGGGTGTTTACTAAACCCGTACCACTCCCTCACATTCTAGTGAGTTCATAAGTTTACGATATCATTGTTCTTAAATCGATAGTATGTGTGTTTGCACGTTTTTCGTTATTTTACGATAC
Source organism: Limonium bicolor (assembly GCA_023374045.1). Lineage (NCBI taxonomy): Eukaryota > Viridiplantae > Streptophyta > Magnoliopsida > Caryophyllales > Plumbaginaceae > Limonium > Limonium bicolor. The sequence goes on along the minus strand of CM041778.1, from coordinate 188,760,103 downwards.
GACCCGATCTACAAGTCTCTAGCCAATCGTCACTCATCTATGAGTCGGTTTATACACTAAGTTAGACCTCACCGGCATCCAAGTATGTTAGCTCATACAATGTACAACAAGGCATACATAATCAAGCAATGGTTCATTTTCATGCTTTAGTCTTGATTAAGCCGGCACACAAACACACAAATCAACGTAACACGGTTAGCATACGGGGCATGAGAAAATCATACCTTTCACCGGGGTTGGCTTTATTGTGTGACCTCTCGTTCCTCGGTTCACACTTGTCCCACTGATAACATTCAAATGTTTCTATTAACATTAAGGTGTTACGGTATGTAAAACTAATACTCCCGTACTTAACCCCGTTATCTCGTTATTACTTAGTTTGTTCATGTGTTCTTAGACTCACAACTTTCTCATTCACTCCTAGCACTTATTTACACTTATTAGGACCTTTACATGTCCCGAAACAAGGCATAAACGTCATCTAAAACCATTACCATTCACTTCCCCATCATTAGGACACTTTAAAACACTTTCTGGCAAGTTTTTACATTGGTCCGAGTTTGTGTCCGGGGTTACAAACCCGGACAAAACACGGAAATAAGTTTCTAGCCACTTTTACATGTGGTCCAGGTTTGTGTCCTGGGATATAAACCCGGACCAACCCCTAGGATCACTCTCTGGTGTGTTTTTGATGTGGTCCGGGTTTGTGTACCGATTTATAAACCCGGATCACCCCTGGAACTGTCAAAATTTACAGTTTTTGAACTCTTTTCAACCCCTAATTCATACCCAATCTCTTCCTAATCATTCCACATGTAATCCAACATATTTTAGCACCTTAATCATGCTCAAAACCTCCTTAAATCATGGATCAAACTTACCATTCAATTCTTGTCCATTTCTACAAGTTTTCCATTCTCTCTGTTGCATTTAGCACACTTGTGCCACAGATTTCTATCTCTTGGAAATGCACTACTCACACCAAGGCTCATGCCTCACTCTTTTAGCCTTAAATTCTCATTATTTTCTAAAACTCCCAAAGCACTTAAACACCTTCATTGCTACATATTTTTGCATCAATCTTCCCTCCTTAAATAAGTATTTCCATGGTGATTTTCTAACCCAAATCAATCTCCATCAACACCTAGTTTCTCTAGGTCATTCCTTACTCACAACAATACTCAAATCACTTAAATTTCTACACAAATTTTGCCATAACTTGGCTACTTTTCTAACATTACCCAAAGATCATAACATCACTTATTTCAACCTAAAACTAACCAAACCCATCATGGGTTCTACCAGCACACACACACATACATCCAAAACTCATCAAACACATCACAAAGCAATAATCTCAATTGCCATGGCACTTCTCTAAATAGCTCAAAAATTCATAATAGCACTAGCATCATCACAATTCTCTCCAACTTCAATTAAGCACATCACTCCCCACATTTTGGGTTCATTCTTTAACTTAACCCTTCCCAAATTCTAAAAGCATCAAATTAGGCTCCAAGGTAATTTATTTACCTCTTGTTCACAAGCCTTGTCTCTTTCACTCCTCTTCTTCCTCTTCTCCTTTCTCTTGCTTGGAAATCGGCCAAAGGCCATGGAATTGCCCCTCAAAATCAATATTCAAAGTAAGAAATGATTTTAAGTAAAAACACTTAACCTCATTAATTAGAAATGCTTAAAACTCTAAAATGGGTGATTACCTTGAAACCCTAGGATGAGGCTTTGGTCAAGAATCAAAGAGGAACTCCCTCCAAGATTTTGAGGATTGAAACAATGCTCATAAAAGGGAAGAAACAAGGCTCAATTAGAGAATAAAATCGGCCAAGGTACAAAATGGAGGAAACATGACTTTTCCATGGATATTTTTACCTTAATAGAATGAGGAAGCTTCAAGCTTCAAGATGGTGTGCTTTTCTCTTCAAATGACCAACACCCATGAAAATGAACTTCATCCTTTTCGAATTTTGAAAAGAGAGGATGATAGGGCTTGATGAGAGGAACACAAATATGTGGTTATTTTTTAGTTTGGAGCTTAAATAAAGCTTGAGCATGAAGAGAAAGGTGGAGAAGCCATGCTTGGGCTTCAATGTCGTTCAGCACCAGAGGGGGGGGAAATAATCGGCTGGAGAAGGAAGGAGATAGGAAAGAGAAGAGGGAAAAGAGAAAGTGAGGGAGAAGAGAGGATTTCTTTACTTTTCTACTTTTCCTTTTTTCCCCTTTTCTTCTTTTCATTTTCTAGTTAAGTGGGTGTGTGTGTGAGAGAGGGTATAAAACCGGCCCCCACTGTAGCTTCATAAGATGGGGCGTTTTCGTCTTTTACAGAAAACGCTCGTTAATTTACCCGGTTTAGCACTATTCACTAATCGGGCCTATTTTTCGGATTTTTCTCGTTTCCTTATTTTTAATGGCTATTAAGATTCCATTAATGCTTAATTATAGTTATATAGTCAACCATAATTTTTACGGGTCTGTTTGACCACTCAAAGTCACGTTTTCAGGTTTTCTCGAAAAAATGTGCTTTAAAACTCCGTTAGCGTTTTAATCCATTATTTGGATCTGTTTCCTTCGGGAATCATTCCCGTATACTAATTAGGCCTCACTAAGCCTTAGGAATCCATCTCGGACCCTAACCGAGGTCATATACCTCCTATACTCCTTTAATGCGTGTTTTAGCGTTTTTAGCGTTTTTCGCGTTTTACGCATTTTCTCTTTTAGTTTGGTTTTATTCACTTTACCAATATTCCTTAAGCACTAATAGGCCTCTTAAAATCATATTAGAGTAATTTAATCACCATTTTTAGGTCCGGGGTATTAAAGGATTTCCCTCAACGAAAGGACTCCAAGACTATAAATCCTCTCTCGTGGTCATACTGCGTAACCAATTAGTCCGTTTACTACCCTGGATTTCCCCTTTTACCATATACCAATTCTCACCATGTGATTAAGTAGCTTAATCAATTTACCTAAGATCTACTCTTAGGTTATGGAGAATACATTTTCATTTAGTTTCCTTATAGGTCTTATACAATACCTATAATTAGTCTAGGTCATATTCATGTTCGAGTCCACGCTCTAGAGATTGATGATACTGAATCTCTTTCCTAAGTTTTACACTTAGATTGGTTAGGAATATATAATGTTCATTGAACTTTAATAAGTAATGATGTTCCCAATCTTGCTCGTATTTAAAGTCGAGTGGTAATCGGTATCACTTTATTCTAACAGACGTTCGCGCACAATAAAAGATGTTTTGACAATCAAGCAAATTAATTCACATAACACATGCATGTAATCGCTCTTAAGAAATTAAACATATAATGTCTGAACCCAAGGAAACCCTCAAGATGTTCATACCACACCGTAACATACCGTACACCCGATGGTGAGAAAAGAGAGAGATGTCCGACGCCGCGACTGTCCTCAGCAATCCGTCCTTTACGTACTACGATCTGGAATATATGTATAACATTAAGTGCTAATCTCTATGATCTTAATTTAACTCAGTATCCTCGAATAGACGCTAATCCCCCCGGTAATTAACGTCTTCCATTAGTTACTATTACTCAGGTTTCAAATGTGTTCGAGATTAGTTAAATCGTTCTCTAATTATAATTTAATTTTTGGATACATTAAAAATCATATATTATAAGATAACTTATGAAAAATTCATAAACATAATTTTTAGACCCATTTACTGTTGTCTAAAAATTCGCAAATTAAATATATAGTAACTATGACATTTTAGACATATTATAAAATTTTAATTTCATACAAATATTTTTTTAAATTATCTAAATAATTCCATAATACTCAGAAATTGCAAAAATTATAACTTACGTTTAAAAACTCAAAACCCATATTAATTTACATGAAAATGAACTAGATTTTATAAGGAATCCATGGTTAAACTTAGTGCCAAAATACATTAGGGAAGGTCATTAAATAAATTCAACAAGTTAGAGTATTTTCCTGTAATTTATTCTGACGTAAAATACCATTAACTCTCACGTTCTAATCTCGGCCGTCCGTTCTCCTTAACTACGATCGAACGGCCCATAATGCTCGAGTTCTTCAGGAAGTCCCTAAACACTACGAACGGAGATCGATCGATTTCTCCCATTCCACAGAAAGAAATTCGGTGATTCTTGTTTCATTGGATTCGAAATTAAAATACGGTTTCAATGGTACCAATTTCGTGAATTATCGTGCAAAGATCTAGGATTTCGATTCTAGGTTCAATCGACTAGGGTTCTACCGGTTTCGATTTCAATTTCGACAAATTCTCTATATAATGCGTAATATGTTAAATTGATAGGGGGTTTGACCGGTAATGTAATAAAGAATTACAACATCGGAGGAATTGATTGGAAACTTACCAAAGAAGCGCCGGTGAGGGAAATTGAAATCGGATTTCTGGAAAGGTTCGAAAGTTCAGGCTGTTCGAGTAGCTAACTTTGAGGATCTATAAAATGCGGCACAGATCGAGTTAGGACAAGTTCTTCGGCTTATTCAAAAGAGGAAATATAGCTCTACAGATTGATAGCAACATCTTAATCTAATTTGCAATACACAGAAAGAAATCTAGATTGAAAGTTACGAGTTTATACCTTGCGTTTTCTATGATTTTATGTGCATGACGAATCAGGAACTTTAGACGCTTCGTTGTTGCACACGATTTGGAATTAGCCTTGGTTGTAAACATAAAAGTTTTAGAAGAATGAGAGATCTACAAAACAAGCTAAAGAACGTGAATTTTGATTGAGAGATAAAGAAGTTATGACGAGACGAAGTTTACCCGATTACCACGTTTTTCTGGAATTCTGGGTTGCAGTTTTCAAGAGGCAACTTCAGATCGACTTTGTGGTGGATGTAGAAGAAATTAGGTTATGTATGAGTAATGGTTAGAAGGAGGATTTGTAGTAGAAGAGAATGAAGAAAACGGCACTTGAAAATTCTAAAAGACGGCTGAGATATTGATGCCACAAGTTAAGGTAATGTTCTAAAGTTTGCCAGAAGACTTAGCCGAATTTTTAGAGGAATTCTGGTGAGGCTGACGTGGCGCCACTCCAGAGGCGCACGCGGCTGAGTCAGCAATCCTAGCCACGTCAGAAATCTTCAAAATTTTGGCTCTAAACTTCATTGTATCATAACTTTGGCTAGGATGATCCGTTTTTAACGTTCTTTTTATCAGTCTTCTTGGTTTTCCATAACCTTTTATTGGTATAGGTTTCATGGGCTGGTTTGACCATTCTCAAAAAGTCAACCCTAGCAAGGCTAAGAAGCTTTAAGATTTCTATGATTTTATATTGACTTTTATGATTCAAATTAAAGTTCCAAATATTTCTAAATCTTTATAATATAATTGGAGTGTCTGGAATTTTTCCCAAGATTTATTGACTTATAAATCTTATTATTAAATTCATAATACTATATATTAACTTAGTATTTAATAGTATTATTTAGGGTTTTAATAGAAGAAATCCCCTAAATTAATTTAAATTAATTTATGGGGTATTTCAGCATACCCCATTTAAAAGAAACTTCGACTCGAAGTTTAAAATGAACTAATAGTAACTCACACCGCTTCGGGTGTGCTCGCAAGAATTTCAAGATATTTCATAGATAGAAGTCAAGAGTCACCCTATATGTAAGCCAAGTACTTAAACCTTTCCATCACGATACTAACAAAACAACAGGGCATAATCTGAATGAGGTGACGAAGAAAGATTATGCACTACCCCCCCCCCCCCCTTAAAAGAAAACTTCGTCCTGAAGTTTAAGATTATTTACCAACTACTCACACCCCTTCAGGTGTGCGGGTAAACTAAATATCAAGTTGTGTTACAAGTTCTAAAATGTATGTCAAACAATCAAACCACTCAAGGGTGTTCATCCAATAACAATTCCAAACCACAATTTCCATTTCATCATTCCCCATCCTTAAATAAGGATCAATTCCACTCAAGATCAATCTTAAACCAAACCAAAATGTCTCATAAGTAGCATCCAGTTGATGCAAGGGGTAAATGAAATGAACTACCACTCATATAACATTATCCAACAAGGTTGTTTCAAAAACCGATCACAACAATATGCATGGACCATACTAGACTTCCAAACATTTAGTTTCAGTTTTCTTTAATTACTTGATGTTTATTTCAAACACCACATCCAAAGGATTCAGCACCTTATTATCAAGCTTTGTTGTAAATTTTTTTTATTGCACTATTGACTTTATATTTGATCGTTATATATATGTATCTCTCTATTGTTATGTATTAGTATTTTCTTGGTTGTTATAAAATTTTATGTTATATGCTTATTTTATTAGGGTGTCACCCCCCCCCCCCTTAAAAATAGGGTACGACCCCTACCCGTCTCGTAATAAGGAAGTGGGATTTAAACTCATTTTTAAGGGGCAAACATTTTACATCTCCTATGGAGATTCCTCCTTCAAGGATGCAGTTCATTGTCTGCATATGTATACACATGGTCTAACCATCATCCAAAATTTAGTTGGTCACTCTTTTTATAAATATACTTTACGGGTTAATTGACTAGATAGTCAATATAACATTTATTTCAATCTTTGTAGTTTTGTTGGACAAAACCTTTTCGGTTTAGCACTCATCATTTAAGGTTTGCTGTTTGTTACTCCCAATTCTTTTGATTGAAGGCATTAAGTGAAGTTTGAATTGTTACTTTTGGTTCATCATCTGATGCACAATATCACTCGTTGTTATTCTGGCTTGATTGTAATTAATTCTTTTAGTGTTCCTAACACATTTTCCTAACTCACCTTGCCTCTCTTACGGTCATTGGCAAAAACAAAGTTTAGAGTTCATCATTCATAGTAGGTTAAGTTTTGAAAAAAAAAAAGAAGAAGAACATAGGCTATATTTATATATTACTAAAATAACATTTTAGTTCACTCTTTATTCATTTAGGTATTAAATGTAATAAGTATCAAAATCTTAAATTACGTGATTTGGAAAGTATTAATTCATAAAAGAAAAATTCCATTATAATGTAATGTAATCATTCGAATGCTATTTGTGGAAGCATTTTATAACCTAAAGTCTCTTAGTTGTCATGGCTTGAAAATTCATGAACTTATTTAAAATAGTATCATACCGTATATAAATTTTTCTTTTCAACGCAATTTTTTTTTGTGAAACCTTGTACCGAATTTATAACCTACGGTACGTAGATATGCCATTTATGTTATTTTAACATATCAATTATATTAATCAAGCTATAAATCAGGTGTAACTAGAGCTATCATAATTTGACCCAACCCAAAACCCGTCTGTTTTATCCGAACCCGAAACCCGAATGAAACCCGAAAATGTTTAAATATAATAAACCCGAAACCCGTTTGGGTAAAACCCGAAATAACCCGAACCCGAAATGACCCGAAAATTTATAACCCGAAACTGACCCGAACCCGAAATGACCCGAAATAATAGTAATTAAAAATTAGCCAAACTCGAATAACATGAAATAATAGTGATCATAAGTTATTCCAAACCTGAATGACCCAAATAAATATGACAAAAAACTTGATTCTAACTTAGAATATCCAAATGAAATTCATAATAGGCATTGTATTGAAAGTTCTGTAATCTATAAGTTGTATATTCTTATAGAAATTAGGTATATATTTATATTATAATTTTTCAAAAAATATTAACTATGACCCGAAATAACCGAAACCCGATTCTATCTGACACTATTACAACCCGAACCCGAAATGACCCGAACCCGAATGACCCGAACCCGAAATGACCCGAAAGTTTAATAACCCGAACGGATATTGACCCGAAAAGATATGACCCAAAACCCGAACGGATAACCCGTTTGACAGGCCTAGGTGTAACGTATTTGAGTAATTTAAAATAAATTCTAGATCATATAATAATCGTAGATAATCTTTCAAAATTATATTCAAAGGTTTATTAGCCAACCATACGTTAAAAATTCATATTATATACCTTTTAAGTTAGTTTCATGAGATTCCTTTATATAAAAATATATTTTCTGTGACTTTTCCAGTTTCAAATTGTTTTCTTTTTTTATAATCAACCATAGTATTTTAGACGGTCATTAAGTATTTACTTCATAAAATTTTACTTATTATATATTTATATAACTTCCCACGAGGTAGAGTTTTAGAAAGATCTTATTAATTAAAATGTAGCTCCAAAAGCTGATTTCTTTATCTTAGAATTGATTTTTCAAGGTAGGAACTCTATATAATTTTTTTTAAGTCAAATGAATTAGTCTAGTGATAACTCACTCACTCTTGATAATTATTTTTCTTAAGGTTTGTTCTATGTAACTATTCCTCTGATCATTAAATCTTAGTACTCTCTTAGATAATGGTGGTTTTTCTTTAGTATCACTCTTAGTGTGACTTCTAAACTTTTATATAGGTATAACGTTAGACTTCTAAATAAACATGAATTCCCAATCTTTAAGTAACTCTCAATTTTTCACTAGATGCTCAATATTCTAAGTATTTAAGAATCAATGATATTTAGTTTAGTATTATTCTTTTCTTCACCCAGTCTTTAAGTAACTTCTTTTTAATGGTTTTTATATTCAACAAGGGATAGATGTTCTACCTTGCAGTACCCAAATTCAAATCTCCTTCCTCAATATATTGGTATGTTCCACCACTTCCTCCAACATTCATATTGTTGTTGTAGGGTTATTCCAGACTTCTCATAAAGTTCATGTGCCAAATAAATCAACCTTAACTCGGGTTTCAACATCATCACTCTTGTGTTTTCACTCCACATGTAAGTATTTTTCACCAGAGATTTAACTCCATAAACTCTTTACATGTATGATTTTAATACTGGATCTTAAGCTATAAGTTTTGAATTGTTCATCGTGGCTAGTAATGAAATATGCCTAGCTCAAGATTTCATGATGGTAACGTCTTACCACCAATCCTCCTCAAGTTCAACGCATTCCATCACTTCCATAGAAGATTATTCCTGGTTAGATGACAAGGCTTGTCTAGCCCCTAGACTTCAAGAAGTGGGTGTGCACCCCCACTACTTTCGGCCTAGGAGTTCGTCGCACCTGGCACTTCCCGTAGGGTGTTAGGTTTAGGTGTTTTCTTTCTAAGGTTAACATTGAGTTTTAGTGTAGTTTACAGGTTCAGATGTTGATCTTTTCTAATATGCTACTAGTTCTTGTTAGCTTAATAATTTTCTAGACTTAAGATTTATCTTAAACATTGTCTTTAGGTAATAATTTGTACTAAATAGTTCTTGAGATTTATTTTCAAGCTTTACAGAAATTGAAGTACTTATCACTTAGTTATTCAAAGCTCCATTAGTATACTATTTTCAACCAAAGGTATTCTTTAAAGTTCTAGGAACATGTGTACTAGCTTTTAAAGGATTGTATTTTTAGCAATGTATTCTCCATAAGTAGGCTTTTGAAAAATAGCTCAATATCTGATTTATCCCAACCAAAATCTTATCGTACCCAATATACGATGTTCCAAACTTATATTTTTACTGTAGTTTAATGTTCGCACGGTATAACAACACACCATTCTCAACAGACACTCATAAAAAGAAAAGTGTATAAATGAATCATTCACAAATCCAAGAAGGGTTAGGAGTCGTGCCTTACTGGAGTCCTCACTTCCCAATTCTACCCCAATTCCCCAGTTTTAAGTGCACCTATATTCTAAGTATTTCACTCGGCTTGTTTTCTCGGGTTCGGAGCGTAACTACACTTTGATACCAATTTCTGTAACGCCCCTATTCAACATAATTACACGGAAATAAAATACTAAAGACGTTAACAGATCATCGGGTTCCAAACACCCGGCACCAAACTCACCAATTACAACTTATAAGATTACAAAAGCCACGATATGAACTCGAGAAAACGTAACATAAACATAATAATAATAAAATACATCAACTCTCCATAAATCCTAATTCCCAACCCAATCACTCATACTCTTCGTGGCCACCTGTATATCAATACGTACCTGCAAGATAAAACCAAGCAGCCCACCCCGAGAGGGGTGAGTCAGTTCCCTGGAATGGAACTGGTACGATTCTCCAAAACAAACTTATAAACATAACTCTTTAATAAACAATAACTTGAAGACAAACACTTAAAACAACACAGAGGAACAAGGCACTTTAAAATCACCAAGTCAAAGAAAACGAGTTGAAAAAAAGAGAGATAATAACATAAAGATAAAGTTAGTCAATTAAAAGAAATCACACCATAAGTTAGTGAACATCCATTGCTTGTGTTAGATTCAGTTCCAATTAGGAGTAGGAAGACCCAAGTAGTCACTAGGACTAGGAATGAAGAAGAGATCCAAGAACCAGCAAGTCAAGAATGGAATAAAACCAACTGGGAGAGATGGCCCCCACCGCCAGTCACGTCCTTTTAGGACAGGGGATACACATCCCCTCACTATTTAACACTTCCTTTTAGGACATGGGATATACAGCCCATCACTGTTTACCACATCCTATTTGGACAGGGGATATACAGCCCATCACTGTTACCAATGAAGACGCGTGCACGTCACAACAAAAGACTCAGCTCATGGATGGAACGATATCCAGAGTCAAAAGAAGAGTTTACCAAGATTGACATGTTCCCATATTCCCACTACATTATTAACTGCACAAGTGCAATACTGATAAGCCGCAGACTTATCATATTTTATGCACTAGATGTAGGAGTATATTAGTATAAATAAAGTCAAATAGTTAAAATTAATGTTATATTATGTATTAAAGTTTATTATTGATGTTTAGACTTATGTTTTCTATGTTTTCATGCAAGGAATAAATTCTAATCAAATGATGTCGGAAGTACGATTCACGGCAGTAGTGGAGCAGCCAGAAGACCAGCCGGATGCAATACTAGAAAGATGTCTCATGGTGAAAAGGTGTCTCATGGTGAAAAGGTGTCTCATGGTGAAAAGGTGTCTCATGGTGAAGAGGTGTCTTTTAGTTGGAAAGATGTCTTTTGGATGGGAAGACACTATGGAAAGACATCATTTGGTGATGTGTCTTTCCATACCAATACAACTACGGTAAAAGGTATCTTTTTACTAAAGACATGTCTTGGAGGTGTGTCTTTATAGAAAGATATCATTTAAGATATGTCTTTCCATAGAGTCACTTCCAACACCTATAAATATCCTACCCATGTGATCATTTGAGAACACACTTCAACATCATATTATACTCCATTCACACGCCAAATTCTGCCCTCATTCCATTGTTGGTGTCCAAGGCATTTCTACGGATCCATCCACGAAGGAGAAGAGAAGATTTCCTTTTCGGGTTAAGGCTATGATCAATCTCCTTCTCCCTTATGTATTTCTTCTTTATTTGAGTGGATGATGAAGTACCTTGTAGTTCTTGGTTAGGATGAACTCTTCCTTGTAACAATATGATTTCTTCAATAATAATTCAAGCATTCATTAAGTCTTTGTTCTTCTCGCAAGAGAATGGTGTGGGCCACTTTGTCCTCTTCTTTCAAAATCTACTTAAGGAGGAAAAGCCCAAGAGTAGATCGGTTGAGAAGATTTAATGGTCTTTAGTGTTTTCTTCTATGATTTAGGAGTTAGCATAAAAGATTACGAATTAACCCATCTTCCCCCATTACCTTGTTCATTTCGTGGCAAGACATATGCTCGATTTGTTAATAGGCTATGAGTTTCTTGTTATCAATTTCGAAGCAAGAGAGTGGTTTTTACAATTGAACGTGCCGGGTGCACTGTCGAGTCTCCTGTGTCCGGCACATTCAACGTCTTTGAATGTGCCGTGCATCTGGTGTCCGGCAGGATGTCCGGCACCTTCAAGTTGGTTGGTTAAGTTCGAGTTTTGAAGTTCATTGTGTGATCATATTGATTCTTGGTTGATGTAATCCCAAATCTAGGACAAATATTTACTTAGTTAGGATTATTAGTTAGTTTTAGGAAATGTTTTACATCCCCCCCTTTATTATAGAATAGGTAATTACCGGGATTAGGACTAGTTTTCTATAAGTCCCTTGGGTTCGATACTCTCGGTCGTAATATATTTACACTATACTCCGACCGGGAATTGTTTGCTACCCGTAGTAGAGTTGTAGGATTATTTTATTCTTTTTATTCATTTTGTACATTCTTTTCCCCTACAATTTTCTAGTTAGCAAAATGGCGCCGTTGTCGGGGACTTGGAATTAGTCCAAGTCCTAAATTCGGTAAAACGCCCTATTCTCTATTCTTTATTCTTTTATTCTTAAATTCTTTGATTCTTTAATTTAAATAGTCCATTTTGTTAGTCGATTGAATATGCCGGGTCATATGCCGGATATCCGGTGCCCAGCACATTCAACAATTTTTATTTACCAATTCTTTTATTCGTTGTTTTAATTTGTTTCTCTAGGTTGAGCTTGTCGTGCACTATGTCGGGTAGCACACGTCCGACATGTTGGAGGAAGTCCTAAGCCGGACAAGACTAACCTGGCACACAATCCGGCATTCAATCTCAACTTTTATTTTACATTTTTTTCTTCAAATTTTTGATTTGTTTGTAAATATTCCTTCCTAATGCACCTTTTTGTTATCCTTCCTTTCTCTTTCCCGTTTTATTTATTTTTCTTTTTTTTCGAGTTTGAACAGGCCGGACACGATGCCGTGTAAATTTAACCCGGCATTAGTGGAGGAAGTCCATTGCCGGATACGCAACGCCCGGCACCATATCCGGCACGTTCAAATTATTTTTAATTTTAATTATTTTCGTAAAATGTTAAAGTTCTTTATAATTTGTCTTTGTTTTTTTTTGCGCCATTCGTTTTATCTCTCCCTTTTAATACTCCCTATGCTTTAATCCGTTTATTTTACTATCGGATTGAATAGGCCGGGCCTAAGGCCGGGTATGAGACATCCAGCAAAATTGGAGGAAGTTCAATGTCGGGCGCCGCACACCTGGCAATGAGTCCGACATGCCCAATTTTGTTCTTCTTTTATTTTCATAATTTGAATTATGAAATTGTCTTATTATTTATAATTACAAAATATTATAACGTTTTCTGTTGATCCTCCTAAAGTTATCTTGGTGAATGCATCTCCGATCAAACAGTCTTCCAGAGAATCTATTCAACTTTGATCCGGAGATCGAGAGGACCTTACTTCGTACTTTAAGGCAACAAAGAAACCTACAAAGCATATATCCTACACCAATGGTAGTACCAACCGTCCGAAACATAAACAGGCCTTCCAACCAAGGCCAAAAGCCAGCAATCGACCTCCCTCTCCTTGCACAAAATGAGTATGATGAATGGCAAAAGCTTAAGCCATATCATCAGATCCGATGCATCAAGGAGTTGGGTAAGTTTGATGGGTCGAACCCGGATGATGCCTTGCTCCACATTACCAAATTCCTACAGCACACAAACAGCCTAACCTCCACTAATAATGTCCTCAAATACTCCAGATTTTCCCTCTTTCCCCATAGCCTTACGGGAAACGCCAGCAAGTGGTACCATAGTCTGACCCCCAGTACTATTTCCACTTGGGAGGACATGGCAACCAAGTTCTATGACAAGTTCCTGCCTCCAAGTCCCACCCTGGAGATGATCACCGAGATATACAACTTCAGACAACCTGGCTCGGAGAACATTTGTGAAACTTGGGACAGATTCAAGGGGTTGCTGCGCACGTGTCCACACCACGGCCTCACCAAGGAACAACTATCTCAGTTGTTCTACAAAGGATTGGTCAACCAATGCAAGACGATGATCCTATCCTCCCTTGGTGCAGACATACTGAAGAAGCCTGGAGATCAATTCCTTAGTGGAATTGAATCTCTTTGCGAAGAGATTAGAGATTGGGCCACGGGTGGAACCAGGGGCAGTTGTCAAGCTTTGCGAATTAGCAAAGCATTTCTTTATTTGCCGTGAGGGTGAAAATACAGAGACGATGAAAGTGCTCTGTGTATATTATGTATGTGTGAATATAATATGAGAGAGGGTCAATGACTTATATACAGACTAAGCCACTTGACTAATGACAAGGACAAATACAGAAAATATATCCTAGAATACAATCTAGACATGTATTTAGGATATAATAGCGGTACAGCTGGTTTATATCAAGTGGGCGAGGGAGACGCTAAATTTGAAAAACGGATGCAAAGTCACGAGCAGTTGTTGGAGAGCAATGCTCAAACATCCACGAAGGTTAGCGCTCTACAGAAGGTGGTGGAGCAATTAGCAATGAATAAACTTCCTCAGCAAGCGAATGTGGTTAGTGCACGACCACACGCTCAAGGCCCTGATATAACAGACTTTCAGAATGCTGAGGAAGTCAACCATGTGAGCAACCAAGGGTATAGGCAGCCATGACAGCAGGGGAACCAATCCCCTCACAACTTCCAAAGTCAAGCCGGCTACCAGGGAGGTCAAAGGCAATATAAACCATCCCATCCTGCATCTTCATCAGAGGTCGAGATGGCTGAATTGCGCGACATGATGTCGGCTCTGATGAACAAGTCCCAGGACGCTCACAACGAGATCTCGACCATTCGCAAGGAGCACAAAACGTTACAGTTGCAGCAACTTCTGGCACAACCTCGACAACAAGGTCAACTCCCGTCTCAAACGCAAACCAACCCAAGGGAGCATGCGAATTCGGTCACCATCCTGTCAAAGATCTCCGATAATGCCAAGTAGCCAAAAGGCTAAGTGTAGGGCGGTTCCTCCTCACGCAATTCTCATCACAGGGGAGTCCCTCTATCTTTATTTTGTCCCTTTATTTGATTTTGGTTTTATTTTAGTTGTCTACTTTTTATTTAGTTCCTTTTATGTTATTTTTAGTTTCATTAAAAAAAACTCAATTTTTCTTTTTATTTTGAACCCTGGGGACAGCGTTCCTGCCAAGTGTAGGGCAGGGATCCCCCTTAAAAAATTAAAAATAAGTTTTTTGTTACTAATATGCATAAGTTGTGTGTTTTATCGATGTTTTACTAAACTTTTTGCATGTTTTTGATTGAGTTGAGAATAGGAATGAATAAATGCTTGTTCTCTCAAGAGGTAAGCTTTCTAATGACTTGTAGATCCCTGTTTTTAACTTCTTGATTCTTTTTATTTAACATGAATACATGATCTTTCTCCTAATTCTTTCCTTTATTTACTTTTGGGTATTATTTTCTTTCCTTTTTCAAACTGTGAAAAATATTTTGGGTGAAAATCTTAAAAAGGGTTTTTGTGAAAAAAAGAAAGAAAAAAAATCTTCTTCCAAAGGAAAAGCATTATATTCCTTGAGGTTGCAAAAAGGTGCCTCAGAATAAAAGCAAGAAACGAGAGTTTTTCCTTTTGTTTTTCTCCTAAATTCCCTGTTCTTCAATGCAAAACAATCATGGTTGATTCAGAAACCCTTGCAAAATAGGGCTGAACATAAAAACCATCGATGAGTGTCTTGGCCACATTCAGAAACTCTTGGAAAATAGAGCTGAATGATAGAAACCGGGAAAATGAGAGATTACAAATCCCTTATGCAAAATAGCCCAAAGGTTTTTGATCGGTATAGAAATTCTTTATTTTTACCCATTAGTATGTGTTTGATAGATAAGGAAGTTTAAGTGATACTTATGAAATAGATTCAGATAGTTAGGAATATTTATCTAATTGTCATTTTAGAGTTTATCTGTTTTGTGCATAAGTAATTACTCCTTTCTAATCTAGTTTTGCTCGAGGACTAGCAAAAGGTAAGTGTAGGGCCTGTAGACACCAAAAATTCTCACCCCATAAAGCAATTCCCGAAATAATAGCTAAAATAAGAGGGGTCATCGCCTTTCTTTTTCAAAAACATATCAACGTGTGTGCCAAAACAAAACCATCTTTAAAAAAAACATTTCGGAGAACACAATTTTTCAAAAATGAATTTTCAACTTCCATCCGTTTTAAACCCGTCCCCCTTCGTTATTTATTCTTTATTTACCTCTTAATTTTAATTTTGTCCACGCTATTTTGTCACTTATTTATTTTATCTTATTTACCACCACCCATACATACATGTTTCAACTCCCATTTCTATTGCATTCGCTTGTATTTTAACCACCATTTATTAATACTATTTCATGATTTTATGTACTTATTATTATAGTCTGTAGTCCGTTTTATGCATTTTATTATATTTCTACCACACATTTTATTTCATTGTAAATCCCCGTTTAAAATTATCTTTTTGTGTTATTTAAAGCATTAATTCGGTTTGAAATTATAGGTCTATTATTATTTATTTCATTTGTACAGCTGAATTTCGACCTAGCATAACTGGTTAAGTGAAACACCCCTAAACAAATAAACACATAAAATCATAAACGAGTGAGGACTATCCGAGAATAACGTGTCACATAATTCGGGACACGTGATAATGCATGAACAATTAAATTAAGTACGGACATATATATGTCCGAGAACATGAGAACGTGACATATTCATACAGTCGTGTACATATATATATACGTATATAAAAATACATATACGTAACGTTACAACATTACAACGTCGTATATAATAATTAATCATAACGTCGCATAGTTACACATAACTAAAACGCGACAAACTAAAAGGGGGGCGTATATAGATATATATGTGTACGTATAAATAACTAATAACGTAACAAAATAAGGTAGTCGGGTATAAATTAATAACGCGACGGATTATATAGTCGCGCATACTTATAAATAAGCATTTATATACTTATACAAAAAAAAGAGTAGAAACACTCCAGCTGAGGTTTGAACCCCGTACCTCTTGTATACACCTAGAATGCTTTAACCGATTGAGCTATGCTCAATTTCAATAGCTTATGCCACCGAATTGAAACTAGTAACTTATCAACCAAGCTAGCTAAAAAAAAAGAGAGAATCAGACACGCGCAGTACCGGTTCCCTCCTCCTTCTTCCTCGGTATTGCTCCTGTCCAACACAAACTATTCAACAGCATATATATACTGTCCCCTGCATGCGGATCACCTTCTGTGCGGCACGGAAATTCCCACTCCCACATACACCAGTTTCCTTTTCTCCATACCTCTCATGCAGAAAGCTTTTCCTTCCTCGCAAGTGTGTATTCTGCTTGATAACCCAATCAGCTCCTCCACCTCCTTCCCTATGCCCCACGGCAAGTGCAAGTTCAGACCCAGTTTGTTTCCCTCAAGTTTCCTTTCAGTCTTGACGCAAGACAAGGCCTTCGATTTCCCTAATTCTCTGCCTGTTGCATGTTCCAACCAGAATGGTTCAAGTCCTAGAAACCTGAGGCAATACGATCAGAAGGTAAGCAACAGGTAATATCCTGCACACTCCTTCGATGCTCATGAACAGATAAGGCCATGTTCTTCCCCATGTTCTGTCTGCCCATCTGGTTCTGTTGTTACTGATCTTTCCTTGTTGTAAATCCTGAACTGATCTTAGTTCTGGGAAAGAAACCTTCTGTTCTGATTCTGTTTCTTGTCCTGATGCGAGACATTGCAGATTTACACACCCAAATCACTTATTCCTCTCATGCATGAAGCCAGCATGCAACTGCACCTCTTAAGCGTGACCAAAACCACCTGAGTAGGCATCTTTCACTGAAACAAAACCAGGAGTGAGGCCAAAGTCCAAGCTTCTGAGAGCTTCACATTCCACCAGGAGCGGATCAGGAAGAACCAGCTTCAAAACAAGAAAAAAAAAGAAACTCAAGGTAGTAAGCTACCCACCCGAACTGCTATTTATGTATACTCAGCTTCCAGAGATGATATTGGCTTGATTAACAAATTTAAAACACAACTAAAACTCTTAATTAAGTTGGAAGGCACTTTGGGAATGCTAAGAAACAGCTTAGTGCAGAAAGAGGGAAAACTTGACAGAGAGGTGAGCAGAAACTTGAGGTTCTGTTCTGTAACTTACATTCTGCAACATTTGTATTCTGCATATCCGTTTCAGAGAGGATGTAAAAGCTGCATTGGCTTGGTAATAAACCTAAAAGCTTGCCAACCCACTTATCAAATTGTTAACTGACCTGATAATATTAGGAACAGAGAAAAAAAACGAGATCAGGAATAAAGAGAATAAGCAAACAGAAGAAGGAACAAAAAAACGTACCAGTTTCATAATGCAGTTCTACCACTTTCTGAAATCTCAGTTCCTGCAAGTTAATCTCTGAGAGGGTTAAACAATGTTGTTGTGAATCTATGATGAAGCTAAAACCCTGATAAAAACATTTAGCTAACTGGGTAAGCCAGTTGAAGGAAAAAAAACAAACGGAAGTCAGATTAGAGAATTAAGAGAAGGATAGAAGAGAAGTTACTGGTTTCTGTGTTGCAGTTTTATTTTCAGTTTCATCAGTTCTGTATCACTGTAATACAAGAGGATTAAGATGGCTGTATTGGCCTAAATAATGAAAGCAGAACTTAGCTAAAGTGCCCAATTAGGTCTGTAAACATTCGAGAAGAGTAGGAGTTAATGGAATGCAAAGTGATGTATCAGTTTCTGCAACAGTATTGTTTTTCTTTCATCCCAGTCAAAGGAGTTCAGTAGAGTCAGCAATATTGTTTTGGGATTGAATCTGTAGTGAGTGCTTAACTAAGGGGCTATATGATCTGGGGATAAATTAGAAGGTAGGTTGCAAAGTAGAAAGCCAACGACAGGAAAGAAATGCAACAGTCTAGGATTTTAGTTTTCAGCTTATGTTGCAGTTTCGGTATATTGGAATTTCAGTAGCTTAATAGTTTGTCTTGGGTCTGTCTCTAAGGAGAAAACCTGGGTTACACACTTAACTAACTAGGTAAGAAGGTTGGGGGAAAATTGAAGGTCAAACGTATGAATAAAGAAAAGAAAGGAAGGAAATAGTAAAGAAGATAGCAGAATTTAATGCTTCAGTTTTATGTTTTTTCTGGAGGTTGCCTTCTGTATAACTATGTGACAGTGGACTGTTTGGGGTTGTTTTCGAGTTTAAACTTGTGGTAAATACTCAACTAGATAGGAAAGCACCTTGGGAGGAATTTGAAAGACAGAATTGATATTAAACAGAAAAGGGAGGAGAAAGAGCCTCAGTTTTTGATATGTTAATTTCCAGGTTTCTCCTGAAAGTCGAGCTTCTGTCTAACTGAAGCACAAGGGTTATAAAGTACTGCATATGGCTGTTAACGAACTTAGAAAATCTAGCTAAGACCCTTGCTTAATTAGAAACACACCTGGTAGAGGTGGGAAGATCAGTCAACGCACTAAACCAGGAGTATGTAACAGGAGAGTGCAGGATTAACTCAGTTTCAGAAGTTTTTATGTTCGCTGTATGCTAACTTCTCAGGGAATATAACCCTTGTTGCTGGAGTATTTTCTGAAGTTGAAGCCATGTTGAGAGACGTAGCTAGATGGCTATGCAAGCTAAGGGAAACAGTTGACAGAGTGAAACAGGAGGTAGTGATATCGGTCTCAGTTTTCAGTTGGTATTTATGTTCTGTATAACGCAGAACAGAGAGTTTTGATGGGGTTGATTGAGAGTATTATGAGTCTAAAAGCCTGGCTAATTAACCTAACTAAGTGTGCCAACGTTTTTGAGGATATTGAGAGTCAAACTCAGGGGCAAAGAAAGGAGAAGGAATAAGGTATAGCAGGTTTCTATTTTCAGTTTTCAAAAAAATACTGCTCCTGTGTACCTGGGCTCCCAAAGAATTAGGAGTGTTATGGTGGCATAGGTATGAACTCAGATCATTACTAAAGTGGTGGAGTAAGTTGGCAAAGTCATTTGGAGGAATTAGAAGTCAGTCCACCCACTAGAAACAAGAAATCAAAGGAGAAATTATCGGGTGCATACTTCAGTTTTTTTAGTTCCTGTCACTTCTGTATCAAAACACTTCAGCAGCTGTAACAGATTGTTGGGATCTGTCTTTGAGTTTAAGACCCGGCTTTAACACTTAAACAACTGGGTAAGAGGAATTGGGTAGAATTGGGGACAGGTCGATGAACCAAAAGAAAATGTGAAGAAGAGAAATACAGATTGTGTTTCAGAATTTTGATAAAGTGCTGTTTGTATGATTGAAGTACTGAGGGTGTAAGAGAGTTGTAATGGGTTGGAAATGGATTTAAAAACCTAGCTAACATGCGTGGGTAAAGGGGAATATACTTGGGGAAACCTAAGAACTCGTTTGGTAACTTGAACAAAGGAGTAGAAAGAAGATAATGTGCAGTTGGTGTTTTCAATTTGGTATTGTTCCCTGTTCTGTCTAGTGGAGTTCAAGGTGACCAACAGTGTTATACCAGATTGTTTAGGAGTATAAAATTTGTTAAAACACCTAACTACACTGCCACACATTTTGGGGGAATCAACAATAAGTGCTACCATTGGAAGTTAAGAATAAAGGGAGGTACTAATTGTGAGTGTGAGTTTTGTTCTTAAGTTCTATGTTAGTAGATTGTTGCATTACGTTAGTTATGATTACTGAAATGCCCTAGGGTGCCTAGTTATGAGGGAATACACTCTAGGCAAATCGAAATCAATTTTAGGTTAAGCTTGTCACACGTTGGTGCTTAAAAATACTCTAGAATAATAGCTAGAGGAATGACTTAGCTAACGTGTAAGTCGACAATGTAAATGTCCTAGGAGGGAGATAAAGCCTAAGGCTAATACTTGTAAACTTCTAAGGGCTAGTATAAGTTGAACATTCAAAGGTTCACCCAGGGAACAACACCCGATAAAATAGGACAAACTAAGAAAAATGTTACAACTGTCGTCACATGAAATCATAAAACTGACGAGTTATTTTAATTAACGTTAGGGACGGGACGAACGCCAACCGGGACCCGGTGTGCGAGATAACTCTCCCTTCTGAATAAG
The DNA here is from genome assembly GCA_023374045.1 of Limonium bicolor. Taxonomy (NCBI): domain Eukaryota; kingdom Viridiplantae; phylum Streptophyta; class Magnoliopsida; order Caryophyllales; family Plumbaginaceae; genus Limonium; species Limonium bicolor. The sequence goes on along the minus strand of CM041778.1, from coordinate 188,739,217 downwards.
GTATGGACATGTGTGGTTCGTATGTTGCCGTGTTACACGGCTTGTTTGCTTTGTGTGCTGTGTGCTTTGTGTGACAATGACTCTAAGACTAAAAGCATGAAAATTGGATTGCTTCTTGTGGCTTGCTTTTATGCGTGTTATATATATCCTTGTGGCATTTACTTGCGCGCACAGTAGTGTAGTCCCTTCTCGTTGATGAATCCTTGAGATGAAACACAACGAACTTCGTAAACAAACCAAAAGAACTATAAAACAGGAAAACTCCTCTTAACTATAGAGGACCTCTAAAGACACCCACTATGGTGTCGAGTTATCAAAGATAATGATAAGCCAATACATTGTGAATGAATAGGGAGACGGACCCTTTGTATCCGGGGTAAAGACCATAGCATTGAGAAGGAATAGGGAGACGGACCCTTAGAATCCGGAGCAGAGGCTAGTAACATTGAGAATGAATAGGGAGATGGACCCTTTGAATCCGGAGCAGAGGCTAGTAACATGGAAAAAGGAATAGGGAGACGGACCCTTAGAATCCGGAGCAGAGGCTAGTAACATTGAGAATGAATAGGGAGACGGACCCTTTGTATCCGGGGTAGAGACCAGAACATTGAGAAGGAATAGGGAGACGGACCCTTTGAATCCGGAGCAGAGGCTAGTAACATTGAGAATGAATAGGGAGACGGACCCTTTGAATCCGGAGTAGAGGCTAGTAACATGGAAAAAGGAATAGGGAGACGGACCCTTAGAATCCGGAGCAGAGGCTAGTAACATTGAGAATGAATAGGGAGACGGACCCTTTGTATCCGGGGTAGAGACCAGAATATTGAGAAGGAATAGGGAGACGGACCCTTTGAATCCGGAGCAGAGGCTAGTAACATGGAAAAAGGAATAGGGAGACGGACCCTTTGAATCCGGAGCAGAGGCTAGTAACATGGAAAAAGGAATAGGGAGACGGACCCTTTGAATCCGGAGCAGAGGCTAGTAACATGGAAAAAGGAATAGGGAGACGGACCCTTGGTATCCGGGGCAATGGCCAGTAACATTTAAAAACAACAGAGAGAGAAAGAGCTATCCGGGAATGGAGGATTAGCTATGGACAGGATGTACTCCAAATTGTGGTGATAAGAGAATTCACAAGTAACCATTTAAGAAACAAGGAAAGATTGGCACCTACATGATATGGTCGCGGGATCTAAACTATACCCCCGACCTGGTGCAAAGAAAGAGAAAGAAAATACACATTATGAGAACAAGAGAAAAGAAATGAAAACACACAGCGCTCGTACGATCCCATAGTGAGGATCATGGGTATTACATACCTATGCACACTTTTATTATGTACATGATTGTTGTTGTGATACTAGCAGCTCGTTGTGCTTGGTTGTTGTTGCTAATGTGTTACTACCTTTAAGTGTGTATGATACTATGATGTACTGTGGTGTGTTTTACTGCTTTATTACAGCATGTAAATTGACTTAATAATATTCGACCAAGTCGTGTGGCCCGGTAACATGCGGGCTACACACGTTCATACTCAGCGTAGTTTGCTGAGTCCTTCCCAAACCAAATTTTTACAGGTATTATGCCGGACGAACGGAGCGTAGGTGGGATGGCTATCATGGGGGTAGTCTATCTGGGCAGGACTTCTGAGTTTGGAATAGTATGTTAGTGTATGGGTTGTTACTAAACCCGTGTTGTACTTTTCGGTTTATGATTTAGTAACTGTATTGTAGACACTCGGTTTTTGGAATTGTATCTTGTATTATATATGAGTTTTGGTGGAGAGCTATTTCCAGTCATGCAGACCGTAACTAGTATTAGTGATGTGGTCTGTCAACCACGTGGGTGGTTGGCATCTGTAGCACCCGGATGATATCGAGAATCCGCTGCGTAGTTATTATGTAATATGACTAGGAGCTTGACTTTGTACTATTGGACGTTTTTTCGGGGGTGTTACAGAAAGTGGTATCAGAGCGTAGTTGCGCTCTGATGACTGGAACAGAGGAGTACCGAGTATAGGAAAACCTAAATTTGAGAAACGGGGTTACGGGTTAGTTTGTGAGGCTCGTTAGTTAGGGTCCATTTCAATCCGTAGGAAAACGCTGGAGAGGTAGAAAGCCTCCTCACACTCGGGAAAACCGATCTGGCGTTTACACAATGGCATATAATCAATCCGGTAAGGAAAAACTAGGTACCCCTACCTTTTCATCGATGTTTCGGCTTAGTGTTGGGTACGGGGGCGTACCCCTTTTAAGGGGGGGTAAGCGCGTTTTGTTTTGGTTGTGTATTGATTTATTAGGGTGTATTCCCACAACCACATGTTGATGGTTAGTAGGTTTGTGTGTTTTGGATTGTGTGTATGAGAATGGTATGTACGTGTATGTACACTGTGTCGTGAATGAATGTTGTGTGCCTTTTGATTACAGCCGTACATGGGTTACGTATTACTACTATCTTGGATCACTATGAGAACTGGTGAGAAACCATTAATGTGGCAAGGTGCTTATGGGTAGTGAGAATTATGGTATATGAGACTTGATCCCTTGGTTATCATGAATGAATGCGGGACTTGATCCCAATAATTAACGAGAATGGAAAACATCAGTTAAGGAAGAAAGACTTCGGGACGAAGTCTCTTTTAAGGGGGGTAAGTTGAAAACCCCTAAACAAATAAACACATAAAATCATAAACGAGTGAGGACTATCCGAGAATAACGTGTCACATAATTCGGGACACGTGATAATGCATGAACAATTAAATTAAGTACGGACATATATGTCCGAGAACATGAGAACGTGACATATTCATACAGTCGTGTACATATATATATACGTATAAAAATACATATACGTAACGTTACAACATTACAACGTCGTATATAATAATTAATCATAATAACGTCGCATAGTTACACATAACTAAAACGCGACAAACTAAAAGGGGGGCGTATATAGATATATATGTGTACGTATAAATAACTAATAACGTAACAAAATAAGGTAGTCGGGTATAAATTAATAACGCGACGGATTATATAGTCGCGCATACTTATAAATAAGCATTTATATACTTATACAAAAAAAGAGCAGAAACACTCCAGCTGAGGTTTGAACCCCGTACCTCTTGTATACACCTAGAATGCTTTAACCGATTGAGCTATGCTCAATTTCAATAGCTTATGCCACCGAATTGAAACTAGTAACTTATCAACCAAGCTAGCTAAAAAAAAGAGAGAGAATCAGACATGCGCAGTACCGGTTCCCTCCTCCTTCTTCCTCGGTATTGCTCCTGTCCAACACAAACTATTCAACAGCATATGTATACTGTCCCCTGCATGCGGATCACCTTCTGTGCGGCACGGAAATTCCCACTCCCACATACACCAGTTTCCTTTTCTCCATACCTCTCATGCAGAAAGCTTTTCCTTCCTCGCAAGTGTGTATCCTACTTGATAACCCACTCAGCTCCTCCACCTCCTTTCCCTATGCCCCACGGCAAGTGCAAGTTCAGACCCAGTTTGTTTCCCTCAAGTTTCCTTTCAGTCTTGACGCAAGACAAGGCCTTCGATTTCCCTAATTCTCTGCCTGTTGCATGTTCCAACCAGAATGGTTCAAGTCCTAGAAACCTGAGGCAATACGATCAGAAGGTAAGCAACAGGTAATATCCTGCACACTCCTTCGATGCTCATGAACAGATAAGGCCATGTTCTTCCCCATGTTCTGTCTGCCCATCTGGTTCTGTTGTTACTGATCTTTCCTTGTTGTAAATCCTGAACTGATCTTAGTTCTGGGAAAGAAACCTTCTGTTCTGATTCTGTTTCTTGTCCTGATGCCGAGACATTGCAGATTTACACACCCAAATCACTTATTCCTCTCATGCATGAAGCCAGCATGCAACTGCACCTCTTAAGCGTGACCAAAACCACCTGAGTAGGCATCTTTCACTGAAACAAAACCAGGAGTGAGGCCAAAGTCCAAGCTTCTGAGAGCTTCACATTCCACCAGGAGCGGATCAGGAAGAACCAGCTTCAAAACAAGAAAAAAAAAGAAACTCAAGGTAGTAAGCTACCCACCCGAACTGCTATTTATGTATACTCAGCTTCCAGAGATGATATTGGCTTGATTAACAAATTTAAAACACAACTAAAACTCTTAATTAAGTTGGAAGGCACTTTGGGAATGCTAAGAAACAGCTTAGTGCAGAAAGAGGGAAAACTTGACAGAGAGGTGAGCAGAAACTTGAGGTTCTGTTCTGTAACTTACATTCTGCAACATTTGTATTCTGCATATCCGTTTCAGAGAGGATGTAAAAGCTGCATTGGCTTGGTAATAAACCTAAAAGCTTGCCAACCCACTTATCAAATTGTTAACTGACCTGATAATATTAGGAACAGAGAAAAAAAACGAGATCAGGAATGAAGAGAATAAGCAAACAGAAGAAGGAACAAAAAAAACGTACCAGTTTCATAGTGCAGTTCTACCAGTTTCTGAAATCTCGGTTCCTGCAAGTTGATCTCTGAGAGGGTTAAACAATGTTGTTGTGAATCTATGATGAAGCTAAAACCCTGATAAAAACATTTAGCTAACTGGGTAAGCCAGTTGAAGGAAAAAAAACAAACGGAAGTCAGATTAGAGAATTAAGAGAAGGATAGAAGAGAAGTTACTGGTTTCTGTGTTGCAGTTTTATTTTCAGTTTCATCAGTTCTGTATCACTGTAATACAAGAGGATTAAGATGGCTGTATTGGCCTAAATAATGAAAGCAGAACTTAGCTAAAGTGCCCAATTAGGTCTGTAAACATTCGAGAAGAGTAGGAGTTAATGGAATGCAAAGTGATGTATCAGTTTCTGCAACAGTATTGTTTTTCTTTCATCCCAGTCAAAGGAGTTCAGTAGAGTCAGCAATATTGTTTTGGGATTGAATCTGTAGTGAGTGCTTAACTAAGGGGCTATATGATCTGGGGATAAATTAGAAGGTAGGTTGCAAAGTAGAAAGCCAACGACAGGAAAGAAATGCAACAGTCTAGGATTTTAGTTTTCAGCTTATGTTGCAGTTTCGGTATATTGGAATTTCAGTAGCTTAATAGTTTGTCTTGGGTCTGTCTCTAAGGAGAAAACCTGGGTTACACACTTAACTAACTAGGTAAGAAGGTTGGGGGAAAATTGAAGGTCAAACGTATGAATAAAGAAAAGAAAGGAAGGAAATAGGAAAGAAGATAGCAGAATTAATGCTTCAGTTTTATGTTTTTTCTGGAGGTTGCCTTCTGTATAACTATGTGACAGTGGACTGTTTGGGGTTGTTTCGAGTTTAAACTTGTGGTATAATACTCAACTAGATAGGAAAGCACCTTGGGAGGAATTTGAAAGACAGAATTGATATTAAACAGAAAAGGGAGGAGAAAGAGCCTCAGTTTTTGATTATTAATTTCCAGGTTTCTCCTGAAAGTCGAGCTTCTGTCTAACTGAACAAGGGTTATAAAGTACTGCATATGGCTGTTAACGAACTTAGAAAATCTAGCTAAGACCCTTGCTTAATTAGAAACACACCTGGTAGAGGTGGGAAGATCAGTCAACGCACTAAACCAGGAGTATGTAACAGGAGAGTGCAGGATTAACTTCAGTTTCAGAAGTTTTTATGTTCGCTGTATGCTAACTTCTCAGGGAATATAACCCTTGTTGCTGGAGTATTTTCTGAAGTTGAAGCCATGTTGAGAGACGTAGCTAGATGGCTATGCAAGCTAAGGGAAACAGTTGACAGAGTGAAACAGGAGGTAGTGATATCGGTCTCAGTTTTCCGTTGGTATTTATGTTCTGTATAACGCAGAACAGAGAGTTTTGATGGGATTGATTGAGAGTATTATGAGTCTAAAAGCCTGGCTAATTAACCTAACTAAGTGTGCCAACGTTTTTGAGGATATTGAGAGTCAAACTCAGGGGCAAAGAAAGGAGAAGGAATAAGGTATAGCAGGTTTCTATTTTCAGTTTTCAAAAAAATACTGCTCCTGTGTACCTGGGCTCCCAAAGAATTAGGAGTGTTATGGTGGCATAGGTATGAACTCAGATCATTACTAAAGTGGTGGAGTAAGTTGGCAAAGTCATTTGGAGGAATTAGAAGTCAGTCCACCCACTAGAAACAAGAAATCAAAGGAGAAATTATCGGGTGCATACTTCAGTTTTTTTAGTTCCTGTCACTTCTGTATCAAAACACTTCAGCAGCTGTAACAGATTGTTGGGATCTGTCTTTGAGTTTAAGACCCGGCTTTAACACTTAAACAACTGGGTAAGAGGAATTGGGTAGAATTGGGGACAGGTCGATGAACCAAAAGAAAATGTGAAGAAGAGAAATACAGATTGTGTTTCAGAATTTTGATAAAGTGCTGTTTGTATGATTGAAGTACTGAGGGTGTAAGAGAGTTGTAATGGGTTGGAAATGGATTTAAAAACCTAGCTAACATGCGTGGGTAAAGGGGAATATACTTGGGGAAACCTAAGAACTCGTTTGGTAACTTGAACAAAGGAGTAGAAAGAAGATAATGTGCAGTTGGTGTTTTCAATTTGGTATTGTTCCCTGTTCTGTCTAGTGGAGTTCAAGGTGACCAACAGTGTTATACCAGATTGTTTAGGAGTATAAAATTTTGTTAAAACACCTAACTACACTGCCACACATTTTGGGGGAATCAACAATAAGTGCTACCATTGGAAGTTAAGAATAAAGGGAGGTACTAATTGTGAGTGTGAGTTTTGTTCTTAAGTTCTATGTTAGTAGATTGTTGCATTACGTTAGTTATGATTACTGAAATGCCCTAGGGTGCCTAGTTATGAGGGAATACACTCTAGGCAAATCGAAATCAATTTTAGGTTAAGCTTGTCACACGTTGGTGCTTAAAAATACTCTAGAATAATAGCTAGAGGAATGACTTAGCTAACGTGTAAGTCGACAATGTAAATGTCCTAGGAGGGAGATAAAGCCTAAGGCTAATACTTGTAAACTTCTAAGGGCTAGTATAAGTTGAACATTCAAAGGTTCACCCAGGGAACAACACCCGATAAAATAGGACAAACTAAGAAAAATGTTACAACTGTCGTCACATGAAATCATAAAACTGACGAGTTTTTTAATTAACGTTAGGGACGGGACGAACGCCAACCGGGACCCGGTGTGCGAGATAACTCTCCCTTCTGAATAAGGTATGGACATGTGTGGTTCGTATGTTGCCTGTTACACGGCTTGTTTGCTTTGTGCTGTGTGCTTTGTGTGACAATGACTCTAAGACTAAAAGCATGAAAATTGGATTGCTTCTTGTGGCTTGCTTTTATGCGTGTTATATATATCCTTGTGGCATTTTACTTGCGCGCACACAGTAGTGTAGTCCCTTCTCGTTGATGAATCCTGAGATGAAACACAACGAACTTCGTAAACAAACCAAAAGAACTATAAAACAGGAAAACTCCTCTTAACTATAGAGGACCTCTAAAGACACCCACTATGGTGTCGAGTTATCAAAGATAATGATAAGCCAATACATTGTGAATGAATAGGGAGACGGACCCTTTGTATCCGGGGTAAAGACCATAGCATTGAGAAGGAATAGGGAGACGGACCCTTAGAATCCGGAGCAGAGGCTAGTAACATTGAGAATGAATAGGGAGATGGACCCTTTGAATCCGGAGCAGAGGCTAGTAACATGGAAAAAGGAATAGGGAGACGGACCCTTAGAATCCGGAGCAGAGGCTAGTAACATTGAGAATGAATAGGGAGACGGACCCTTTGTATCCGGGGTAGAGACCAGAACATTGAGAAGGAATAGGGAGACGGACCCTTTGAATCCGGAGCAGAGGCTAGTAACATTGAGAATGAATAGGGAGACGGACCCTTTGAATCCGGAGTAGAGGCTAGTAACATGGAAAAAGGAATAGGGAGACGGACCCTTAGAATCCGGAGCAGAGGCTAGTAACATTGAGAATGAATAGGGAGACGGACCCTTTGTATCCGGGGTAGAGACCAAATATTGAGAAGGAATAGGGAGACGGACCCTTTGAATCCGGAGCAGAGGCTAGTAACATGGAAAAAGGAATAGGGAGACGGACCCTTTGAATCCGGAGCAGAGGCTAGTAACATGGAAAAAGGAATAGGGAGACGGACCCTTTGAATCCGGAGCAGAGGCTAGTAACATGGAAAAAGGAATAGGGAGACGGACCCTTGGTATCCGGGGCAATGGCCAGTAACATTTAAAACAACAGAGAGAGAAAGAGCTATCCGGGAATGGAGGATTAGCTATGGACAGGATGTACTCCAAATTGTGGTGATAAGAGAATTCACAAGTAACCATTTAAGAAACAAGGAAAGATTGGCACCTACATGATATGGTCGCGGGATCTAAACTATACCCCCGACCTGGTGCAAAGAAAGAGAAAGAAAATACACATTATGAGAACAAGAGAAAAGAAATGAAAACACACAGCGCTCGTACGATCCCATAGTGAGGATCATGGGTATTACATACCTATGCACACTTTTATTATGTACATGATTGTGTTGTGATACTAGCAGCTCGTTGTGCTTGGTTGTTGTTGCTAATGTGTTACTACCTTTAAGTGTGTATGATACTATGATGTACTGTGGTGTGTTTTACTGCTTTATTACAGCATGTAAATTGACTAATAATATTCGACCAAGTAGTCGTGTGGCCCGGTAATATGCGGGCTACACACGTTCATACTCAGCGTAGTTTGCTGAGTCCTTCCCAAACCAAATTTTTACAGGTATTATGCCGGACGAACGGAGCGTAGGTGGGATGGCTATCATGGGGGTAGTCTATCTGGGCAGGACTTCTGAGTTTGGAATAGTATGTTAGTGTATGGGTTGTTACTAAACCCGTGTTGTACTTTTCGGTTTATGATTTAGTAACTGTATTGTAGACACTCGGTTTTTGGAATTGTATCTTGTATTAATATGAGTTTTGGTGGAGAGCTATTTCCAGTCATGCAGACCGTAACTAGTATTAGTGATGTGGTCTGTCAACCACGTGGGTGGTTGGCATCTGTAGCACCCGGATGATATCGAGAATCCGCTGCGTAGTTATTATGTAATATGACTAGGAGCTTGACTTTGTACTATTGGACGTTTTTTCGGGGGTGTTACAGAAAGTGGTATCAGAGCGTAGTTGCGCTCTGATGACTGGAACAGAGGAGTACCGAGTATAGGAAAACCTAAATTTGAGAAACGGGGTTACGGTTAGTTTGTGAGGCTCGTTAGTTAGGGTCCATTTCAATCCGTAGGAAAACGCTGGAGAGGTAGAAAGCCTCCTCACACTCGGGAAAACCCGATCTGGCGTTTACACAATGGCATATAATCAATCCGGTAAGGAAAACTAGGTACCCCTACCTTTTCATCGATGTTTCGGCTTAGTGTTGGGTACGGGGGCGTACCCCTCTTTAAGGGGGGGTAAGCGCGTTTTTTTTGGTTGTGTATTGATTTATTAGGGTGTATTCCCACAACCACATGTTGATGGTTAGTAGGTTTGTGTGTTTGGATTGTGTGTATGAGAATGGTATGTACGTGTATGTACACTGTGTCGTGAATGAATGTTGTGTGCCTTTTGATTACAGCCGTACATGGGTTACGTATTACTACTATCTTGGATCACTATGAGAACTGGTGAGAAACCATAATGTGGCAAGGTGCTTGGGTAGTGAGAATTATGGTATATGAGACTTGATCCCTTGGTTATCATGAATGAATGCGGGACTTGATCCCAATAATTAACGAGAATGGAAAACATCAGTTAAGGAAGAAAGACTTCGGGACGAAGTCTCTTTTAAGGGGGTAAGTTGAAACACCCCTAAACAATAAACACATAAAATCAACGAGTGAGGAACTATCCGAGAATAACGTGTCACATAATTCGGGACACGTGATATGCATGAACATTAAATTAAGTACGGACATATATATGTCCGAGAACATGAGAACGTGACATATTCATACAGTCGTACATATATATATACGTATATAAAAATACATATACGTAACGTTACAACATTACAACGTCGTATATAATAATTAATCATAATAACGTCGCATAGTTACACATAACTAAAACGCGACAAACTAAAAGGGGGGCGTATATAGATATATGTGTACGTATAAATAACTAATAACGTAACAAAAAAGGTAGTCGGGTATAAATTAATAACGCGACGGATTATATAGTCGCGCATACTTATAAATAAGCATTTATATACTTATACAAAAAAAAAGAAAACACTCCAGCTGAGGTTCGAACCCCGTACCTCTTGTATACACCTAGAATGCTTTAACCGATTGAGCTATGCTCGATTTCAATAGCTTATGCCACCGAATTGAAACTAGTAACTTATCAACCAAGCTAGCTAAAAAAAAAAGAGAATCAGACACGCGCAGTACCGGTTCCCTCCTCCTTCTTCCTCGGTATTGCTCCTGTCCAACACAAACTATTCAACAGCATATGTATACTGTCCCCTGCATGCGGATCACCTTCTGTGCGGCACGGAAATTCCCACTCCCACATACACCAGTTTCCTTTTCTCCATACCTCTCATGCAGAAAGCTTTTCCTTCCTCGCAAGTGTGTATTCTGCTTGATAACCCAATCAGCTCCTCCACCTCCTTCCCTATGCCCCACGGCAAGTGCAAGTTCAGACCCAGTTTGTTTCCCTCAAGTTTCCTTTCAGTCTTGACGCAAGACAAGGCCTTCGATTTCCCTAATTCTCTGCCTGTTGCATGTTCCAACCAGAATGGTTCAAGTCCTAGAAACCTGAGGCAATACGATCAGAAGGTAAGCAACAGGTAATATCCTGCACACTCCTTCGATGCTCATGAACAGATAAGGCCATGTTCTTCCCCATGTTCTGTCTGCCCATCTGGTTCTGTTGTTACTGATCTTTCCTTGTTGTAAATCCTGAACTGATCTTAGTTCTGGGAAAGAAACCTTCTGTTCTGATTCTGTTTCTTGTCCTGATGCCGAGACATTGCAGATTTACACACCCAAATCACTTATTCCTCTCATGCATGAAGCCAGCATGCAACTGCACCTCTTAAGCGTGACCAAAACCACCTGAGTAGGCATCTTTCACTGAAACAAAACCAGGAGTGAGGCCAAAGTCCAAGCTTCTGAGAGCTTCACATTCCACCAGGAGCGGATCAGGAAGAACCAGCTTCAAAACAAGAAAAAAAAAGAAACTCAAGGTAGTAAGCTACCCACCCGAACTGCTATTTATGTATACTCAGCTTCCAGAGATGATATTGGCTTGATTAACAAATTTAAAACACAACTAAAACTCTTAATAAGTTGGAAGGCACTTTGGGAATGCTAAGAAACAGCTTAGTGCAGAAAGAGGGAAAACTTGACAGAGAGGTGAGCAGAAACTTGAGGTTCTGTTCTGTAACTTACATTCTGCAACATTTGTATTCTGCATATCCGTTTCAGAGAGGATGTAAAAGCTGCATTGGCTTGGTAATAAACCTAAAAGCTTGCCAACCCACTTATCAAATTGTTAACTGACCTGATAATATTAGGAACAGAGAAAAAAAACGAGATCAGGAATGAAGAGAATAAGCAAACAGAAGAAGGAACAAAAAAAAGTACCAGTTTCATAGTGCAGTTCTACCAGTTTCTGAAATCTCGGTTCCTGCAAGTTGATCTCTGAGAGGGTTAAACAATGTTGTTGTGAATCTATGATGAAGCTAAAACCCTGATAAAAACATTTAGCTAACTGGGTAAGCCAGTTGAAGGAAAAAAAACAAACGGAAGTCAGATTAGAGAATTAAGAGAAGGATAGAAGAGAAGTTACTGGTTTCTGTGTTGCAGTTTTATTTTCAGTTTCATCAGTTCTGTATCACTGTAATACAAGAGGATTAAGATGGCTGTATTGGCCTAAATAATGAAAGCAGAACTTAGCTAAAGTGCCCAATTAGGTCTGTAAACATTCGAGAAGAGTAGGAGTTAATGGAATGCAAAGTGATGTATCAGTTTCTGCAACAGTATTGTTTTTCTTTCATCCCAGTCAAAGGAGTTCAGTAGAGTCAGCAATATTGTTTTGGGATTGAATCTGTAGTGAGTGCTTAACTAAGGGGCTATATGATCTGGGGATAAATTAGAAGGTAGGTTGCAAAGTAGAAAGCCAACGACAGGAAAGAAATGCAACAGTCTAGGATTTTAGTTTTCAGCTTATGTTGCAGTTTCGGTATATTGGAATTTCAGTAGCTTAATAGTTTGTCTTGGGTCTGTCTCTAAGGAGAAAACCTGGGTTACACACTTAACTAACTAGGTAAGAAGGTTGGGGGAAAATTGAAGGTCAAACGTATGAATAAAGAAAAGAAAGGAAGGAAATAGGAAAGAAGATAGCAGAATTTAATGCTTCAGTTTTATGTTTTTTCTGGAGGTTGCCTTCTGTATAACTATGTGACAGTGGACTGTTTGGGGTTGTTTTCGAGTTTAAACTTGTGGTATAATACTCAACTAGATAGGAAAGCACCTTGGGAGGAATTTGAAAGACAGAATTGATATTAAACAGAAAAGGGAGGAGAAAGAGCCTCAGTTTTTGATATGTTAATTTCCAGGTTTCTCCTGAAAGTCGAGCTTCTGTCTAACTGAAGCACAAGGGTTATAAAGTACTGCATATGGCTGTTAACGAACTTAGAAAATCTAGCTAAGACCCTTGCTTAATTAGAAACACACCTGGTAGAGGTGGGAAGATCAGTCAACGCACTAAACCAGGAGTATGTAACAGGAGAGTGCAGGATTAACTTCAGTTTCAGAAGTTTTTATGTTCGCTGTATGCTAACTTCTCAGGGAATATAACCCTTGTTGCTGGAGTATTTCTGAAGTTGAAGCCATGTTGAGAGACGTAGCTAGATGGCTATGCAAGCTAAGGGAAACAGTTGACAGAGTGAAACAGGAGGTAGTGATATCGGTCTCAGTTTTCAGTTGGTATTTATGTTCTGTATAACGCAGAACAGAGAGTTTTGATGGGGTTGATTGAGAGTATTATGAGTCTAAAAGCCTGGCTAATTAACCTAACTAAGTGTGCCAACGTTTTTGAGGATATTGAGAGTCAAACTCAGGGGCAAAGAAAGGAGAAGGAATAAGGTATAGCAGGTTTCTATTTTCAGTTTTCAAAAAAATACTGCTCCTGTGTACCTGGGCTCCCAAAGAATTAGGAGTGTTATGGTGGCATAGGTATGAACTCAGATCATTACTAAAGTGGTGGAGTAAGTTGGCAAAGTCATTTGGAGGAATTAGAAGTCAGTCCACCCACTAGAAACAAGAAATCAAAGGAGAAATTATCGGGTGCATACTTCAGTTTTTTTAGTTCCTGTCACTTCTGTATCAAAACACTTCAGCAGCTGTAACAGATTGTTGGGATCTGTCTTTGAGTTTAAGACCCGGCTTTAACACTTAAACAACTGGGTAAGAGGAATTGGGTAGAATTGGGGACAGGTCGATGAACCAAAAGAAAATGTGAAGAAGAGAAATACAGATTGTGTTTCAGAATTTTGATAAAGTGCTGTTTGTATGATTGAAGTACTGAGGGTGTAAGAGAGTTGTAATGGGTTGGAAATGGATTTAAAAACCTAGCTAACATGCGTGGGTAAAGGGGAATATACTTGGGGAAACCTAAGAACTCGTTTGGTAACTTGAACAAAGGAGTAGAAAGAAGATAATGTGCAGTTGGTGTTTTCAATTTGGTATTGTTCCCTGTTCTGTCTAGTGGAGTTCAAGGTGACCAACAGTGTTATACCAGATTGTTTAGGAGTATAAAATTTTGTTAAAACACCTAACCACTGCCACACATTTTGGGGGAATCAACAATAAGTGCTACCATTGGAAGTTAAGAATAAAGGGAGGTACTAATTGTGAGTGTGAGTTTTGTTCTTAAGTTCTATGTTAGTAGATTGTTGCATTACGTTAGTTATGATTACTGAAATGCCCTAGGGTGCCTAGTTATGAGGGAATACACTCTAGGCAAATCGAAATCAATTTTAGGTTAAGCTTGTCACACGTTGGTGCTTAAAAATACTCTAGAATAATAGCTAGAGGAATGACTTAGCTAACGTGTAAGTCGACAATGTAAATGTCCTAGGAGGGAGATAAAGCCTAAGGCTAATACTTGTAAACTTCTAAGGGCTAGTATAAGTTGAACATTCAAAGGTTCACCCAGGGAACAACACCCGATAAAATAGGACAAACTAAGAAAAATGTTACAACTGTCGTCACATGAAATCATAAAACTGACGAGTTATTTTAATTAACGTTAGGGACGGGACGAACGCCAACCGGGACCCGGTGTGCGAGATAACTCTCCCTTCTGAATAAGGTATGGACATGTGTGGTTCGTATGTTGCCGTGTTACACGGCTTGTTTGCTTTGTGTGCTGTGTGCTTTGTGTGACAATGACTCTAAGACTAAAAGCATGAAAATTGGATTGCTTCTTGTGGCTTGCTTTTATGCGTGTTATATATATCCTTGTGGCATTTTACTTGCGCGCACACAGTAGTGTAGTCCCTTCTCGTTGATGAATCCTTGAGATGAAACACAACGAACTTCGTAAACAAACCAAAAGAACTATAAAACAGGAAAACTCCTCTTAACTATAGAGGACCTCTAAAGACACCCACTATGGTGTCGAGTTATCAAAGATAATGATAAGCCAATACATTGTGAATGAATAGGGAGACGGACCCTTTGTATCCGGGGTAAAGACCATAGCATTGAGAAGGAATAGGGAGACGGACCCTTAGAATCCGGAGCAGAGGCTAGTAACATTGAGAATGAATAGGGAGATGGACCCTTTGAATCCGGAGCAGAGGCTAGTAACATGGAAAAAGGAATAGGGAGACGGACCCTTAGAATCCGGAGCAGAGGCTAGTAACATTGAGAATGAATAGGGAGACGGACCCTTTGTATCCGGGGTAGAGACCAGAACATTGAGAAGGAATAGGGAGACGGACCCTTTGAATCCGGAGCAGAGGCTAGTAACATTGAGAATGAATAGGGAGACGGACCCTTTGAATCCGGAGTAGAGGCTAGTAACATGGAAAAAGGAATAGGGAGACGGACCCTTAGAATCCGGAGCAGAGGCTAGTAACATTGAGAATGAATAGGGAGACGGACCCTTTGTATCCGGGGTAGAGACCAGAATATTGAGAAGGAATAGGGAGACGGACCCTTTGAATCCGGAGCAGAGGCTAGTAACATGGAAAAAGGAATAGGGAGACGGACCCTTTGAATCCGGAGCAGAGGCTAGTAACATGGAAAAAGGAATAGGGAGACGGACCCTTTGAATCCGGAGCAGAGGCTAGTAACATGGAAAAAGGAATAGGGAGACGGACCCTTGGTATCCGGGGCAATGGCCAGTAACATTTAAAAACAACAGAGAGAGAAAGAGCTATCCGGGAATGGAGGATTAGCTATGGACAGGATGTACTCCAAATTGTGGTGATAAGAGAATTCACAAGTAACCATTTAAGAAACAAGGAAAGATTGGCACCTACATGATATGGTCGCGGGATCTAAACTATACCCCCGACCTGGTGCAAAGAAAGAGAAAGAAAATACACATTATGAGAACAAGAGAAAAGAAATGAAAACACACACGCTCGTACGATCCCATAGTGAGGATCATGGGTATTACATACCTATGCACACTTTTATTATGTACATGATTGTGTTGTGATACTAGCAGCTCGTTGTGCTTGGTTGTTGTTGCTAATGTGTTACTACCTTTAAGTGTGTATGATACTATGATGTACTGTGGTGTGTTTTACTGCTTTATTACAGCATGTAAATTGACTTAATAATATTCGACCAAGTAGTCGTGTGGCCCGGTAACATGCGGGCTACACACGTTCATACTCAGCGTAGTTTGCTGAGTCCTTCCCAAACCAAATTTTTACAGGTATTATGCCGGACGAACGGAGCGTAGGTGGGATGGCTATCATGGGGGTAGTCTATCTGGGCAGGACTTCTGAGTTTGGAATAGTATGTTTGTATGGGTTGTTACTAAACCCGTGTTTACTTTTCGGTTTATGATTTAGTAACTGTATTGTAGACACTCGGTTTTTGGAATTGTATCTTGTATTATATATGAGTTTTGGTGGAGAGCTATTTCCAGTCATGCAGACCGTAACTAGTATTAGTGATGTGGTCTGTCAACCACGTGGGTGGTTGGCATCTGTAGCACCCGGATGATATCGAGAATCCGCTGCGTAGTTATTATGTAATATGACTAGGAGCTTGACTTTGTACTATTGGACGTTTTTTCGGGGGTGTTACAGAAAGTGGTATCAGAGCGTAGTTGCGCTCTGATGACTGGAACAGAGGAGTACCGAGTATAGGAAAACCTAAATTTGAGAAACGGGGTTACGGGTTAGTTTGTGAGGCTCGTTAGTTAGGGTCCATTTCAATCCGTAGGAAAACGCTGGAGAGGTAGAAAGCCTCCTCACACTCGGGAAAACCCGATCTGGCGTTTACACAATGGCATATAATCAATCCGGTAAGGAAAACTAGGTACCCCTACCTTTTCATCGATGTTTCGGCTTAGTGTGGGTACGGGGGCGTACCCCTTTTAAGGGGGGGTAAGCGCGTTTTGTTTTGGTTGTGTATTGATTTATTAGGGTGTATTCCCACAACCACATGTTGATGGTTAGTAGGTTTGTGTGTTTTGGATTGTGTGTATGAGAATGGTATGTACGTGTATGTACACTGTGTCGTGAATGAATGTTGTGTGCCTTTTGATTACAGCCGTACATGGGTTACGTATTACTACTATCTTGGATCACTATGAGAACTGGTGAGAAACCATTAATGTGGCAAGGTGCTTATGGGTAGTGAGAATTATGGTATATGAGACTTGATCCCTTGGTTATCATGAATGAATGGGACTTGATCCCAATAATTAACGAGAATGGAAAACATCAGTTAAGGAAGAAAGACTTCGGGACGAAGTCTCTTTTAAGGGGGGTAAGTTGAAACACCCTAAACAAATAAACACATAAAATCATAAACGAGTGAGGACTATCCGAGAATAACGTGTCACATAATTCGGGACACGTGATAATGCATGAACAATTAAATTAAGTACGGACATATATGTCCGAGAACATGAGAACGTGACATATTCATACAGTCGTGTACATATATATACGTATATAAAAATACATATACGTAACGTTACAACATTACAACGTCGTATATAATAATTAATCATAATAACGTCGCATAGTTACACATAACTAAAACGCGACAAACTAAAAGGGGGGCGTATATAGATATATATGTGTACGTAAAATAACTAATAACGTAACAAAATAAGGTAGTCGGGTATAAATTAATAACGCGACGGATTATATAGTCGCGCATACTTATAAATAAGCATTTATATACTTATACAAAAAAAAGAGTAGAAACACTCCAGCTGAGGTTCGAACCCCGTACCTCTTGTATACACCTAGAATGCTTTAACCGATTGAGCTATGCTCGATTTCAATAGCTTATGCCACCGAATTGAAACTAGTAACTTATCAACCAAGCTAGCTAAAAAAAAAAGAGAGAATCAGACACGCGCAGTACCGGTTCCCTCCTCCTTCTTCCTCGGTATTGCTCCTGTCCAACACAAACTATTCAACAGCATATGTATACTGTCCCCTGCATGCGGATCACCTTCTGTGCGGCACGGAAATTCCCACTCCCACATACACCAGTTTCCTTTTCTCCATACCTCTCATGCAGAAAGCTTTTCCTTCCTCGCAAGTGTGTATTCTGCTTGATAACCCAATCAGCTCCTCCACCTCCTTCCCTATGCCCCACGGCAAGTGCAAGTTCAGACCCAGTTTGTTTCCCTCAAGTTTCCTTTCAGTCTTGACGCAAGACAAGGCCTTCGATTTCCCTAATTCTCTGCCTGTTGCATGTTCCAACCAGAATGGTTCAAGTCCTAGAAACCTGAGGCAATACGATCAGAAGGTAAGCAACAGGTAATATCCTGCACAC
This sequence comes from Limonium bicolor, assembly GCA_023374045.1. Classification (NCBI taxonomy): domain Eukaryota; kingdom Viridiplantae; phylum Streptophyta; class Magnoliopsida; order Caryophyllales; family Plumbaginaceae; genus Limonium; species Limonium bicolor. The sequence continues at coordinate 188,721,191 of CM041778.1, read as the reverse complement.
TCCTTCGATGCTCATGAACAGATAAGGCCATGTTCTTCCCCATGTTCTGTCTGCCCATCTGGTTCTGTTGTTACTGATCTTTCCTTGTTGTAAATCCTGAACTGATCTTAGTTCTGGGAAAGAAACCTTCTGTTCTGATTCTGTTTCTTGTCCTGATGCCGAGACATTGCAGATTTACACACCCAAATCACTTATTCCTCTCATGCATGAAGCCAGCATGCAACTGCACCTCTTAAGCGTGACCAAAACCACCTGAGTAGGCATCTTTCACTGAAACAAAACCAGGAGTGAGGCCAAAGTCCAAGCTTCTGAGAGCTTCACATTCCACCAGGAGCGGATCAGGAAGAACCAGCTTCAAAACAAGAAAAAAAAAAGAAACTCAAGGTAGTAAGCTACCCACCCGAACTGCTATTTATGTATACTCAGCTTCCAGAGATGATATTGGCTTGATTAACAAATTTAAAACACAACTAAAACTCTTAATTAAGTTGGAAGGCACTTTGGGAATGCTAAGAAACAGCTTAGTGCAGAAAGAGGGAAAACTTGACAGAGAGGTGAGCAGAAACTTGAGGTTCTGTTCTGTAACTTACATTCTGCAACATTTGTATTCTGCATATCCGTTTCAGAGAGGATGTAAAAGCTGCATTGGCTTGGTAATAAACCTAAAAGCTTGCCAACCCACTTATCAAATTGTTAACTGACCTGATAATATTAGGAACAGAGAAAAAAAACGAGATCAGGAATGAAGAGAATAAGCAAACAGAAGAAGGAACAAAAAAAACGTACCAGTTTCATAGTGCAGTTCTACCAGTTTCTGAAATCTCGGTTCCTGCAAGTTGATCTCTGAGAGGGTTAAACAATGTTGTTGTGAATCTATGATGAAGCTAAAACCCTGATAAAAACATTTAGCTAACTGGGTAAGCCAGTTGAAGGAAAAAAAACAAACGGAAGTCAGATTAGAGAATTAAGAGAAGGATAGAAGAGAAGTTACTGGTTTCTGTGTTGCAGTTTTATTTTCAGTTTCATCAGTTCTGTATCACTGTAATACAAGAGGATTAAGATGGCTGTATTGGCCTAAATAATGAAAGCAGAACTTAGCTAAAGTGCCCAATTAGGTCTGTAAACATTCGAGAAGAGTAGGAGTTAATGGAATGCAAAGTGATGTATCAGTTTCTGCAACAGTATTGTTTTTCTTTCATCCCAGTCAAAGGAGTTCAGTAGAGTCAGCAATATTGTTTTGGGATTGAATCTGTAGTGAGTGCTTAACTAAGGGGCTATATGATCTGGGGATAAATTAGAAGGTAGGTTGCAAAGTAGAAAGCCAACGACAGGAAAGAAATGCAACAGTCTAGGATTTTAGTTTTCAGCTTATGTTGCAGTTTCGGTATATTGGAATTTCAGTAGCTTAATAGTTTGTCTTGGGTCTGTCTCTAAGGAGAAAACCTGGGTTACACACTTAACTAACTAGGTAAGAAGGTTGGGGGAAAATTGAAGGTCAAACGTATGAATAAAGAAAAGAAAGGAAGGAAATAGGAAAGAAGATAGCAGAATTTAATGCTTCAGTTTTATGTTTTTTCTGGAGGTTGCCTTCTGTATAACTATGTGACAGTGGACTGTTTGGGGTTGTTTTCGAGTTTAAACTTGTGGTATAATACTCAACTAGATAGGAAAGCACCTTGGGAGGAATTTGAAAGACAGAATTGATATTAAACAGAAAAGGGAGGAGAAAGAGCCTCAGTTTTTGATATGTTAATTTCCAGGTTTCTCCTGAAAGTCGAGCTTCTGTCTAACTGAAGCACAAGGGTTATAAAGTACTGCATATGGCTGTTAACGAACTTAGAAAATCTAGCTAAGACCCTTGCTTAATTAGAAACACACCTGGTAGAGGTGGGAAGATCAGTCAACGCACTAAACCAGGAGTATGTAACAGGAGAGTGCAGGATTAACTTCAGTTTCAGAAGTTTTTATGTTCGCTGTATGCTAACTTCTCAGGGAATATAACCCTTGTTGCTGGAGTATTTTCTGAAGTTGAAGCCATGTTGAGAGACGTAGCTAGATGGCTATGCAAGCTAAGGGAAACAGTTGACAGAGTGAAACAGGAGGTAGTGATATCGGTCTCAGTTTTCAGTTGGTATTTATGTTCTGTATAACGCAGAACAGAGAGTTTTGATGGGGTTGATTGAGAGTATTATGAGTCTAAAAGCCTGGCTAATTAACCTAACTAAGTGTGCCAACGTTTTTGAGGATATTGAGAGTCAAACTCAGGGGCAAAGAAAGGAGAAGGAATAAGGTATAGCAGGTTTCTATTTTCAGTTTTCAAAAAAATACTGCTCCTGTGTACCTGGGCTCCCAAAGAATTAGGAGTGTTATGGTGGCATAGGTATGAACTCAGATCATTACTAAAGTGGTGGAGTAAGTTGGCAAAGTCATTTGGAGGAATTAGAAGTCAGTCCACCCACTAGAAACAAGAAATCAAAGGAGAAATTATCGGGTGCATACTTCAGTTTTTTTAGTTCCTGTCACTTCTGTATCAAAACACTTCAGCAGCTGTAACAGATTGTTGGGATCTGTCTTTGAGTTTAAGACCCGGCTTTAACACTTAAACAACTGGGTAAGAGGAATTGGGTAGAATTGGGGACAGGTCGATGAACCAAAAGAAAATGTGAAGAAGAGAAATACAGATTGTGTTTCAGAATTTTGATAAAGTGCTGTTTGTATGATTGAAGTACTGAGGGTGTAAGAGAGTTGTAATGGGTTGGAAATGGATTTAAAAACCTAGCTAACATGCGTGGGTAAAGGGGAATATACTTGGGGAAACCTAAGAACTCGTTTGGTAACTTGAACAAAGGAGTAGAAAGAAGATAATGTGCAGTTGGTGTTTTCAATTTGGTATTGTTCCCTGTTCTGTCTAGTGGAGTTCAAGGTGACCAACAGTGTTATACCAGATTGTTTAGGAGTATAAAATTTTGTTAAAACACCTAACTACACTGCCACACATTTTGGGGGAATCAACAATAAGTGCTACCATTGGAAGTTAAGAATAAAGGGAGGTACTAATTGTGAGTGTGAGTTTTGTTCTTAAGTTCTATGTTAGTAGATTGTTGCATTACGTTAGTTATGATTACTGAAATGCCCTAGGGTGCCTAGTTATGAGGGAATACACTCTAGGCAAATCGAAATCAATTTTAGGTTAAGCTTGTCACACGTTGGTGCTTAAAAATACTCTAGAATAATAGCTAGAGGAATGACTTAGCTAACGTGTAAGTCGACAATGTAAATGTCCTAGGAGGGAGATAAAGCCTAAGGCTAATACTTGTAAACTTCTAAGGGCTAGTATAAGTTGAACATTCAAAGGTTCACCCAGGGAACAACACCCGATAAAATAGGACAAACTAAAAAAATGTTACAACTGTCGTCACATGAAATCATAAAACTGACGAGTTATTTTAATTAACGTTAGGGACGGGACGAACGCCAACCGGGACCCGGTGTGCGAGATAACTCTCCCTTCTGAATAAGGTATGGACATGTGTGGTTCGTATGTTGCCGTGTTACACGGCTTGTTTGCTTTGTGTGTGTGCTTTGTGTGACAATGACTCTAAGACTAAAAGCATGAAAATTGGATTGCTTCTTGTGGCTTGCTTTTATGCGTGTTATATATCCTTGTGGCATTTTACTTGCGCGCACACAGTAGTGTAGTCCCTTCTCGTTGATGAATCCTTGAGATGAAACACAACGAACTTCGTAAACAAACCAAAAGAACTATAAAACAGGAAAACTCCTCTTAACTATAGAGGACCTCTAAAGACACCCACTATGGTGTCGAGTTATCAAAGATAATGATAAGCCAATACATTGTGAATGAATAGGGAGACGGACCCTTTGTATCCGGGGTAAAGACCATAGCATTGAGAAGGAATAGGGAGACGGACCCTTAGAATCCGGAGCAGAGGCTAGTAACATTGAGAATGAATAGGGAGATGGACCCTTTGAATCCGGAGCAGAGGCTAGTAACATGGAAAAAGGAATAGGGAGACGGACCCTTAGAATCCGGAGCAGAGGCTAGTAACATTGAGAATGAATAGGGAGACGGACCCTTTGTATCCGGGGTAGAGACCAGAACATTGAGAAGGAATAGGGAGACGGACCCTTTGAATCCGGAGCAGAGGCTAGTAACATTGAGAATGAATAGGGAGACGGACCCTTTGAATCCGGAGTAGAGGCTAGTAACATGGAAAAAGGAATAGGGAGACGGACCCTTAGAATCCGGAGCAGAGGCTAGTAACATTGAGAATGAATAGGGAGACGGACCCTTTGTATCCGGGGTAGAGACCAGAATATTGAGAAGGAATAGGGAGACGGACCCTTTGAATCCGGAGCAGAGGCTAGTAACATGGAAAAAGGAATAGGGAGACGGACCCTTTGAATCCGGAGCAGAGGCTAGTAACATGGAAAAAGGAATAGGGAGACGGACCCTTTGAATCCGGAGCAGAGGCTAGTAACATGGAAAAAGGAATAGGGAGACGGACCCTTGGTATCCGGGGCAATGGCCAGTAACATTTAAAAACAACAGAGAGAGAAAGAGCTATCCGGGAATGGAGGATTAGCTATGGACAGGATGTACTCCAAATTGTGGTGATAAGAGAATTCACAAGTAACCATTTAAGAAACAAGGAAAGATTGGCACCTACATGATATGGTCGCGGGATCTAAACTATACCCCCGACCTGGTGCAAAGAAAGAGAAAGAAAATACACATTATGAGAACAAGAGAAAAGAAATGAAAACACACAGCGCTCGTACGATCCCATAGTGAGGATCATGGGTATTACATACCTATGCACACTTTTATTATGTACATGATTGTTGTTGTGATACTAGCAGCTCGTTGTGCTTGGTTGTTGTTGCTAATGTGTTACTACCTTTAAGTGTGTATGATACTATGATGTACTGTGGTGTGTTTTACTGCTTTATTACAGCATGTAAATTGACTTAATAATATTCGACCAAGTAGTCGTGTGGCCCGGTAACATGCGGGCTACACACGTTCATACTCAGCGTAGTTTGCTGAGTCCTTCCCAAACCAAATTTTTACAGGTATTATGCCGGACGAACGGAGCGTAGGTGGGATGGCTATCATGGGGGTAGTCTATCTGGGCAGGACTTCTGAGTTGGAATAGTATGTTAGTGTATGGGTTGCTACTAAACCCGTGTTGTACTTTTCGGTTTATGATTTAGTAACTGTATTGTAGACACTCGGTTTTTGGAATTGTATCTTGTATTATATATGAGTTTTGGTGGAGAGCTATTTCCAGTCATGCAGACCGTAACTAGTATTAGTGATGTGGTCTGTCAACCACGTGGGTGGTTGGCATCTGTAGCACCCGGATGATATCGAGAATCCGCTGCGTAGTTATTATGTAATATGACTAGGAGCTTGACTTTGTACTATTGGACGTTTTTTCGGGGGTGTTACAGAAAGTGGTATCAGAGCGTAGTTGCGCTCTGATGACTGGAACAGAGGAGTACCGAGTATAGGAAAACCTAAATTTGAGAAACGGGGTTACGGGTTAGTTTGTGAGGCTCGTTAGTTAGGGTCCATTTCAATCCGTAGGAAAACGCTGGAGAGGTAGAAAGCCTCCTCACACTCGGGAAAACCCGATCTGGCGTTTACACAATGGCATATAATCAATCCGGTAAGGAAAACTAGGTACCCCTACCTTTTCATCGATGTTTCGGCTTAGTGTAGGGTACGGGGGCGTACCCCTCTTTTAAGGGGGGGTAAGCGCGTTTTGTTTTGGTTGTGTATTGATTTATTAGGGTGTATTCCCACAACCACATGTTGATGGTTAGTAGGTTTGTGTGTTTTGGATTGTGTGTATGAGAATGGTATGTACGTGTATGTACACTGTGTCGTGAATGAATGTTGTGTGCCTTTTGATTACAGCCGTACATGGGTTACGTATTACTACTATCTTGGATCACTATGAGAACTGGTGAGAAACCATTAATGTGGCAAGGTGCTTATGGGTAGTGAGAATTATGGTATATGAGACTTGATCCCTTGGTTATCATGAATGAATGCGGGACTTGATCCCAATAATTAACGAGAATGGAAAACATCAGTTAAGGAAGAAAGACTTCGGGACGAAGTCTCTTTTAAGGGGGGTAAGTTGAAACACCCCTAAACAAATAAACACATAAAATCATAAACGAGTGAGGACTATCCGAGAATAACGTGTCACATAATTCGGGACACGTGATAATGCATGAACAATTAAATTAAGTACGGACATATATATGTCCGAGAACATGAGAACGTGACATATTCATACAGTCGTGTACATATATATATACGTATATAAAAATACATATACGTAACGTTACAACATTACAACGTCGTATATAATAATTAATCATAATAACGTCGCATAGTTACACATAACTAAAACGCGACAAACTAAAAGGGGGGCGTATATAGATATATATGTGTACGTATAAATAACTAATAACGTAACAAAATAAGGTAGTCGGGTATAAATTAATAACGCGACGGATTATATAGTCGCGCATACTTATAAATAAGCATTTATATACTTATACAAAAAAAAGAGTAGAAACACTCCAGCTGAGGTTCGAACCCCGTACCTCTTGTATACACCTAGAATGCTTTAACCGATTGAGCTATGCTCGATTTCAATAGCTTATGCCACCGAATTGAAACTAGTAACTTATCAACCAAGCTAGCTAAAAAAAAAAGAGAGAATCAGACACGCGCAGTACCGGTTCCCTCCTCCTTCTTCCTCGGTATTGCTCCTGTCCAACACAAACTATTCAACAGCATATGTATACTGTCCCCTGCATGCGGATCACCTTCTGTGCGGCACGGAAATTCCCACTCCCACATACACCAGTTTCCTTTTCTCCATACCTCTCATGCAGAAAGCTTTTCCTTCCTCGCAAGTGTGATTCTGCTTGATAACCCAATCAGCTCCTCCACCTCCTTCCCTATGCCCCACGGCAAGTGCAAGTTCAGACCCAGTTTGTTTCCCTCAAGTTTCCTTTCAGTCTTGACGCAAGACAAGGCCTTCGATTTCCCTAATTCTCTGCCTGTTGCATGTTCCAACCAGAATGGTTCAAGTCCTAGAAACCTGAGGCAATACGATCAGAAGGTAAGCAACAGGTAATATCCTGCACACTCCTTCGATGCTCATGAACAGATAAGGCCATGTTCTTCCCCATGTTCTGTCTGCCCATCTGGTTCTGTTGTTACTGATCTTTCCTTGTTGTAAATCCTGAACTGATCTTAGTTCTGGGAAAGAAACCTTCTGTTCTGATTCTGTTTCTTGTCCTGATGCCGAGACATTGCAGATTTACACACCCAAATCACTTATTCCTCTCATGCATGAAGCCAGCATGCAACTGCACCTCTTAAGCGTGACCAAAACCACCTGAGTAGGCATCTTTCACTGAAACAAAACCAGGAGTGAGGCCAAAGTCCAAGCTTCTGAGAGCTTCACATTCCACCAGGAGCGGATCAGGAAGAACCAGCTTCAAAACAAGAAAAAAAAAGAAACTCAAGGTAGTAAGCTACCCACCCGAACTGCTATTTATGTATACTCAGCTTCCAGAGATGATATTGGCTTGATTAACAAATTTAAAACACAACTAAAACTCTTAATTAAGTTGGAAGGCACTTTGGGAATGCTAAGAAACAGCTTAGTGCAGAAAGAGGGAAAACTTGACAGAGAGGTGAGCAGAACTTGAGGTTCTGTTCTGTAACTTACATTCTGCAACATTTGTATTCTGCATATCCGTTTCAGAGAGGATGTAAAAGCTGCATTGGCTTGGTAATAAACCTAAAAGCTTGCCAACCCACTTATCAAATTGTTAACTGACCTGATAATATTAGGAACAGAGAAAAAAAACGAGATCAGGAATGAAGAGAATAAGCAAACAGAAGAAGGAACAAAAAAAACGTACCAGTTTCATAGTGCAGTTCTACCAGTTTCTGAAATCTCGGTTCCTGCAAGTTGATCTCTGAGAGGGTTAAACAATGTTGTTGTGAATCTATGATGAAGCTAAAACCCTGATAAAAACATTTAGCTAACTGGGTAAGCCAGTTGAAGGAAAAAAAACAAACGGAAGTCAGATTAGAGAATTAAGAGAAGGATAGAAGAGAAGTTACTGGTTTCTGTGTTGCAGTTTTATTTTCAGTTTCATCAGTTCTGTATCACTGTAATACAAGAGGATTAAGATGGCTGTATTGGCCTAAATAATGAAAGCAGAACTTAGCTAAAGTGCCCAATTAGGTCTGTAAACATTCGAGAAGAGTAGGAGTTAATGGAATGCAAAGTGATGTATCAGTTTCTGCAACAGTATTGTTTTTCTTTCATCCCAGTCAAAGGAGTTCAGTAGAGTCAGCAATATTGTTTTGGGATTGAATCTGTAGTGAGTGCTTAACTAAGGGGCTATATGATCTGGGGATAAATTAGAAGGTAGGTTGCAAAGTAGAAAGCCAACGACAGGAAAGAAATGCAACAGTCTAGGATTTTAGTTTTCAGCTTATGTTGCAGTTTCGGTATATTGGAATTTCAGTAGCTTAATAGTTTGTCTTGGGTCTGTCTCTAAGGAGAAAACCTGGGTTACACACTTAACTAACTAGGTAAGAAGGTTGGGGGAAAATTGAAGGTTCAAACGTATGAATAAAGAAAAGAAAGGAAGGAAATAGGAAAGAAGATAGCAGAATTTAATGCTTCAGTTTTATGTTTTTTCTGGAGGTTGCCTTCTGTATAACTATGTGACAGTGGACTGTTTGGGGTTGTTTTCGAGTTTAAACTTGTGGTATAATACTCAACTAGATAGGAAAGCACCTTGGGAGGAATTTGAAAGACAGAATTGATATTAAACAGAAAAGGGAGGAGAAAGAGCCTCAGTTTTTGATATGTTAATTTCCAGGTTTCTCCTGAAAGTCGAGCTTCTGTCTAACTGAAGCACAAGGGTTATAAAGTACTGCATATGGCTGTTAACGAACTTAGAAAATCTAGCTAAGACCCTTGCTTAATTAGAAACACACCTGGTAGAGGTGGGAAGATCAGTCAACGCACTAAACCAGGAGTATGTAACAGGAGAGTGCAGGATTAACTTCAGTTTCAGAAGTTTTTATGTTCGCTGTATGCTAACTTCTCAGGGAATATAACCCTTGTTGCTGGAGTATTTTCTGAAGTTGAAGCCATGTTGAGAGACGTAGCTAGATGGCTATGCAAGCTAAGGGAAACAGTTGACAGAGTGAAACAGGAGGTAGTGATATCGGTCTCAGTTTTCAGTTGGTATTTATGTTCTGTATAACGCAGAACAGAGAGTTTTGATGGGGTTGATTGAGAGTATTATGAGTCTAAAAGCCTGGCTAATTAACCTAACTAAGTGTGCCAACGTTTTTGAGGATATTGAGAGTCAAACTCAGGGGCAAAGAAAGGAGAAGGAATAAGGTATAGCAGGTTTCTATTTTCAGTTTTCAAAAAAATACTGCTCCTGTGTACCTGGGCTCCCAAAGAATTAGGAGTGTTATGGTGGCATAGGTATGAACTCAGATCATTACTAAAGTGGTGGAGTAAGTTGGCAAAGTCATTTGGAGGAATTAGAAGTCAGTCCACCCACTAGAAACAAGAAATCAAAGGAGAAATTATCGGGTGCATACTTCAGTTTTTTTAGTTCCTGTCACTTCTGTATCAAAACACTTCAGCAGCTGTAACAGATTGTTGGGATCTGTCTTTGAGTTTAAGACCCGGCTTTAACACTTAAACAACTGGGTAAGAGGAATTGGGTAGAATTGGGGACAGGTCGATGAACCAAAAGAAAATGTGAAGAAGAGAAATACAGATTGTGTTTCAGAATTTTGATAAAGTGTTGTTTGTATGATTGAAGTACTGAGGGTGTAAGAGAGTTGTAATGGGTTGGAAATGGATTTAAAAACCTAGCTAACATGCGTGGGTAAAGGGGAATATACTTGGGGAAACCTAAGAACTCGTTTGGTAACTTGAACAAAGGAGTAGAAAGAAGATAATGTGCAGTTGTGTTTTCAATTTGGTATTGTTCCCTGTTCTGTCTAGTGGAGTTCAAGGTGACCAACAGTGCTATACCAGATTGTTTAGGAGTATAAAATTTTGTTAAAACACCTAACTACACTGCCACACATTTTGGGGGAATCAACAATAAGTGCTACCATTGGAAGTTAAGAATAAAGGGAGGTACTAATTGTGAGTGTGAGTTTTGTTCTTAAGTTCTATGTTAGTAGATTGTTGCATTACGTTAGTTATGATTACTGAAATGCCCTAGGGTGCCTAGTTATGAGGGAATACACTCTAGGCAAATCGAAATCAATTTTAGGTTAAGCTTGTCACACGTTGGTGCTTAAAAATACTCTAGAATAATAGCTAGAGGAATGACTTAGCTAACGTGTAAGTCGACAATGTAAATGTCCTAGGAGGAGATAAAGCCTAAGGCTAATACTTGTAAACTTCTAAGGGCTAGTATAAGTTGAACATTCAAAGGTTCACCCAGGGAACAACACCCGATAAAATAGGACAAACTAAGAAAAATGTTACAACTGTCGTCACATGAAATCATAAAACTGACGAGTTATTTTAATTAACGTTAGGGACGGGACGAACGCCAACCGGGACCCTGTGCGAGATAACTCTCCCTTCTGAATAAGGTATGGACATGTGTGGTTCGTATGTTGCCGTGTTACACGGCTTGTTTGCTTTGTGTGCTGTGTGCTTTGTGTGACAATGACTCTAAGACTAAAAGCATGAAAATTGGATTGCTTCTTGTGGCTTGCTTTTATGCGTGTTATATATATCCTTGTGGCATTTTACTTGCGCGCACACAGTAGTGTAGTCCCTTCTCGTTTGAATCCTTGAGATGAAACACAATGAACTTCGTAAACAAACCAAAAGAACTATAAAACAGGAAAACTCCTCTTAACTATAGAGGACCTCTAAAGACACCCACTATGGTGTCGAGTTATCAAAGATAATGATAAGCCAATACATTGTGAATGAATAGGGAGACGGACCCTTTGTATCCGGGGTAAAGACCATAGCATTGAGAAGGAATAGGGAGACGGACCCTTAGAATCCGGAGCAGAGGCTAGTAACATTGAGAATGAATTGGGAGATGGACCCTTTGAATCCGGAGCAGAGGCTAGTAACATGGAAAAAGGAATAGGGAGACGGACCCTTAGAATCCGGAGCAGAGGCTAGTAACATTGAGAATGAATAGGGAGACGGACCCTTTGTATCCGGGGTAGAGACCAGAACATTGAGAAGGAATAGGGAGACGGACCCTTTGAATCCGGAGCAGAGGCTAGTAACATTGAGAATGAATAGGGAGACGGACCCTTTGAATCCGGAGTAGAGGCTAGTAACATGGAAAAAGGAATAGGGAGACGGACCCTTAGAATCCGGAGCAGAGGCTAGTAACATTGAGAATGAATAGGGAGACGGACCCTTTGTATCCGGGGTAGAGACCAGAATATTGAGAAGGAATAGGGAGACGGACCCTTTGAATCCGGAGCAGAGGCTAGTAACATGGAAAAAGGAATAGGGAGACGGACCCTTTAAATCCGGAGCAGAGGCTAGTAACATGGAAAAAGGAATAGGGAGACGGACCCTTTGAATCCGGAGCAGAGGCTAGTAACATGGAAAAAGGAATAGGGAGACGGACCCTTGGTATCCGGGGCAATGGCCAGTAACATTTAAAAACAACAGAGAGAGAAAGAGCTATCCGGGAATGGAGGATTAGCTATGGACAGGATGTACTCCAAATTGTGGTGATAAGAGAATTCACAAGTAACCATTTAAGAAACAAGGAAAGATTGGCACCTACATGATATGGTCGCGGGATCTAAACTATACCCCCGACCTGGTGCAAAGAAAGAGAAGAAAATACACATTATGAGAACAAGAGAAAAGAAATGAAAACACACAGCGCTCGTACGATCCCATAGTGAGGATCATGGGTATTACATACCTATGCACACTTTTGTTATGTACATGATTGCTGTTGTGATACTAGCAGCTCGTTGTGCTTGGTTGTTGTTGCTAATGTGTTACTACCTTTAAGTGTGTATGATACTATGATGTACTGTGGTGTGTTTTACTGCTTTATTACAGCATGTAAATTGACTTAATAATATTCGACCAAGTAGTCGTGTGGCCCGGTAACATGCGGGCTACACACGTTCATACTCAGCGTAGTTTGCTGAGTCCTTCCCAAACCAAATTTTTACAGGTATTATGCCGGACGAACGGAGCGTAGGTGGGATGGCTATCATGGGGGTAGTCTATCTGGGCAGGACTTCTGAGTTGGAATAGTATGTTAGTGTATGGGTTGCTACTAAACCCGTGTTGTACTTTTCGGTTTATGATTTAGTAACTGTGTAGACACTCGGTTTTTAGAATTGTATCTTGTATTATATATGAGTTTTGGTGGAGAGCTATTTCCAGTCATGCAGACCGTAACTAGTATTAGTGATGTGGTCTGTCAACCACGTGGGTGGTTGGCATCTGTAGCACCCGGATGATATCGAGAATCCGCTGCGTAGTTATTATGTAATATGACTAGGAGCTTGACTTTGTACTATTGGACGTTTTTTCGGGGGTGTTACATTAAGGTACCTGCCATACAACCCATTGGCCTCGGGTTCAATTCTTGGCATGACCGAAAGACGTTTTCTTTATTTTGCTTCAGCTCGCAACAGGGTTCTTGTTTTATTTCTTCGTTTTAACTATTGAATTCGGTTATAGCTCATTTGGTTAAAGCAAGCAATGGAGAGTTAAAAGGTACTGAGTTCAAACCCTTGTAAGAGAAACTCTCGTTTTTTATTTTTCCATGTCGGATGGACCAAGCAGCTCTCCTCAGTTGGGCCTAATTTTTTTTTGCTAACTTCAATAAAGCCCACTTTGTAATCAGACATTCCCCTCAAAACCCTAGTATATCTATTATAAAATGACATTCAAAAACCATACTGTAGATATTTTTCGATTCTTCCAGCCGACAACATTTCATTCGTAGAAACAAACCCAGATTTTCTTCTCCTTCATCTTCACGGTGTTCTCCAGTCTCCGAATTTCCCTCAGGCAAAATAACAACCCCTCACTTCACTCTCTCCGGTAATTTTTGCTCAGACCAAAAAAACACCAACCGACATACTCCATTTGATCGACGTTTTCATTCTCCTCATTGTCATCCTCCATAGATAACATCGTAATTTCAAAAAAAAGTAACCCCAGAATCATCCCTGTAATCACCCACAAAACACTTATCGTCGTTTAGTGTATGCCCCCTCAAGCTCTCAAATCTGTTCTTCGGAATAATTCAATCGTTGGCCTAGGTGGTCTCGTATCCTGGCGCATTTACAAAATAGGTGGTGTCTCTCTCTATTATCTTTCAAAATCAGTTTCAAACTCCTTTCTCTCCTCTTTATCTGATTTGCGCGACTTCTACTACTCTTCTGGGTTCTCCTTTCTAAGCAAACTGAAATGTGAGATGGCGTAGAACGTTTTGACTTCACCAAGAAACGCCAATGCTAGTGTCAAAGTGTGCTTATCGATTTCTTCGTCTCCCGCTCCACGTTTTCTCGATTATCATCGTACGTTTCATCCTGCTCACCGAAGGAGTTTTGATTTCTCCATTTCTGTTTTCGCCTTCATCCCTCCCTCCTTCATTCCCTGTTTTTTTTTTGTTTATCCTCAATTTTCTTTAGTTCGCCAGATGAACCTCGAGTGGTGATGGCTCGAAGAGAAAGGGAAAATCAAAGTCTATGTATCTACATCCGAAACTGGCACCGTTTTCCCCTTTCCTTCTGTTTTGGTCCCAAATTTCTATTGTGTATCATTGTTTTAATATGGTATGTATCAATTCTGATGAACGTTGTGCCCTATATGGGTCTTCAGATTCATGTGGTGATTCGAATCCAAGGTTTGAACAATTTCCGAATTCTGTTTTTTAATTCGTCGCTTTTATTACATTACCACCTATTTTCGGTGGAAGCTATACTTGTGTTCTTCGTGAGAATAATCCAGACCGTTTCTGTTGTCCAAATCCATCTCTTGTACACACCGATTTTCCCTTGTTTTCTTTTGTTCGACATAGTACACGACTGATTCAAAATTCTCCTTTGAATATCGACTGCTCATAACTCCGTGTGGTCTCTATTGTGCATTCTAAGCTTGAGCGGTGTTAGGCACATCTCCATAGAGACTGCAGAGATCTTACTTTGGTTCCACATTCCACCTCTTCATTCTCTTGTGTCCATTCGATTATGCTCGTTAACCTGACATAGTTTGATTTTCTGTTGGTGTTTTTTGAGTAACTTGCAGGAAATCTCAATGTTCTACTTCTGGTATTGTTTCTCATCCTAAGTAGATCTCTTATTTCTTTTGATCTGATGGCATGCTTTGATGATTTGCTAACATCCGTGTTCTTCTGAATGATTGTTTCTTCGATTTCCATACTGCGAAGTTGAGAATATCTGCTTGGGCTCCTATAAAGCCATGTGGTTCTGATTTTCATTTTAGGTTTGTTGAACATAATTTGTAGCGTTTCAAAAAAACAATGTATAGCAGTAGTGGACTACAGTGCAATGGCCGGGTTTGTGGTTTTAATTTGTACCAAGAGCTAGTTATTGATCATCGGAAAGAATTCATTAATTCGATCTTTTTCTTCCTTTTTTCTTATGATTTGGTTGCACCCAATGTTTTCTGTACTCACTACCGGCTGGTTAATGATCTTGGCTCATGTTATTACCTGGTTCACGTTGTTATGTTGTTTCAGAGTGAATGATTTGACTCAAGGGTGTGAGCGACTCTTTTAATTTTGGCTCGCTTACTTGTCATGTTTGGTTGATCCCATGATTTTTTTTACTTATACTTTAATTGCGGATGTTTCGATTTCTTTGCAATTTGTTAAATTAGGCTTGTTTAATTTTAATCATCACCTAAGCCCTAAACTGCATTCTAGGTCACCCATTTATTATGATAAGTCTTGGAGGGTACCCCACAGCTAGCTTATTTCTGATTTGCTTTGTGGGGAACAATGCCTTCCAAAACTTTGAAGATCTCTTTTAAGCCTTTGAAGGTACCCCACAACTAGCTTATTTCTGATCTGCTTTGTGGGGAATAATACCTTCCAAACTTGTAAAGCTTATCCCAAACCATCCCTTAATTTCACTTAAAAAACTTAATCCCAAAAAAAAAAAGAGAATAAATTCGAAACCAATTTGAGTCCAAATTCAATTTCACCTTCAGTATGAAACAAGGCCCAAATGTGGCCCAATTTCCAATGTTCAAATTCAACCCACAAGGCCTAATCAGGCCCAAATTCCAAATAAGTCTCAAAATTTGAATCAGGCCCAAAATCAAAAATCCAATTTCATGGCCCAAAATCCAAATTCAAGCCCATTTCGAGGCCCAAGCCCATTTCGAGGCCTAAACTCATTTCGAGGCTCAAACCCACTTTAAGGCCCAAGCCCATTTTGAGGCCCAAAAGCCCAAACGAAGTCCAAGTTTGACCAAACCCAAACTTTGACCAATCGAATGTTGACCTTGACCGAACTTTGACCTTTACCCCACTTTGACCAGGTTCAACTTTGACCAGGTTCAACTTTGACCAAGACCCCAAATTTTGACCTGGCCCGTTTCCTAAATTCGGTCCAAATCCAATTCAAACT
Organism: Limonium bicolor; assembly: GCA_023374045.1. NCBI lineage: Eukaryota > Viridiplantae > Streptophyta > Magnoliopsida > Caryophyllales > Plumbaginaceae > Limonium > Limonium bicolor. The sequence continues at coordinate 188,705,458 of CM041778.1, read as the reverse complement.
CAATTTAATCTCAAGCCAATTTAGTCTAATTCCATTCAATTCAAACCTAATTTCCACCCACCCAATCCAAACTCCAAAAAATTTCTCTTCTCAAATTTCAAAACAATCATTTTATTCAGATTTCACCAACTTTTCAAAAGAAACCATTTTGTGGAATTTTAAAGGAAAAACTCTTTCACATCACAGAAAACTCTTCTCAAAACGCAGAAATTTCTTCTCACATATACAAAAAGTTTTCTCCTAAAACATTTCTCAAAATCAGTGTTTCTTTACAGAGAATTCCAAACAACTTCAAAAGTTTTCCAAATCAGTTTTCAAACTAAAAAATAAGCCGTTTTCAGGGGACATGGAATGTCTAACACCTTCAAAAAATGTTTTCTTCCTAGTTAGACAACACTTGTCTCTCTTCCAAAATAAAAATCTGAGGCGGGGCACTGGGGTCGTAATCTCCCTTGTCGCAGTCTGGATCTCTTTAGGCGGGGCATTAGGGTGACAAACCTCCCCTAATTGCAGCCTAGATTTTTACAAGGCAGTGTGCTAGGGAACTAACAACCTTCCTAGCTGCAGCCGGGATTTTAGAATCGTCTAACTCCTTTTCACTCGATTTCAATGTTTTCGATTTTTAATGTTTTAAAACCCAGGAGTTAGAGACGTTATTAGGGTTTGACCGAGGGCATCTCATTCATGGTGTTTCTCTCTAAATCCTAGTTTTCGACATAAATACATTTCCCCATCTTTCGAGCCTCGACACTTACCATTCATTAAGTGTCGTGCTCGAGGGGGTACATAGGGTGATCCCTCAGGATCATCTGCCCTTTTACAACAAAATAATTTTCCTCAACCAATTTTAAACCTCAAACCCGAAAACCCGGGATTAACCCGGGACCTCTACCCAAACTTTAATTACACACTCAAACCATCATTCAGACTCAAACTCGCCTTAAACTCGAATCGTCTCCCAAATTCCTATCTCTTCTAAACTTCCAAAGTCTCATAGGCCCGAGCGCCTCACAGACTCGAACATCTTCATCTCTCCACCATTTTATGATTCAAACGTCTCACAGACCCGATCGTCTCACAGGCCTTGATATCCCATTCCTCCTACCACATGAACATCCTAAATGTCTCATAGACCCCAGCGTCTCACAGACTAACCTCTCAAACCCGAAACTTCCTGAAACTTCAAACACCTCAAAAAAATCCCAAAAACCTTAAACTACGTAAGGCCTGATCTCAACAGGGAGTTGAGTACGTAGGCAGCCCATCCAGGGTGCGACCCCATTCCAATTAAAAAAAAACCCTTTCCCACTCTGAGGTGGTACACACACTTCTCAAAGCAATCAAATCTCTTTCAACTCATGTGGAACCCTTAAACCTTCAGACTTTAGGTCTTCTTTATCCGCTCAATCCCTACACATCTCCTGGATATTCCACTCCGCATTTAAGCAACTTATAACTCATTCTCATTTGGCATTAGCTTGGCAAAAAAACTCGCCTCATCCACTTTTTTTCCTCTCTTCCCATCCTAATCCTGTCCTTGGCTTTTAAATGAATCTCTCTAAAGGTTTTGAAAGAAGGCAATCCCGACAATTGGAGACCGAGGTTTCCTCGGGCACCAATCCGAAGTCGTGGTCGTTGCCACTTCTAAGGGGTGTAACCTAGTGCGAACCCACAATAGAATCTCTGGCTTGATCAGATAAGTCCTATCCATAGGCAATAAATCAACAGACTCAATTAACGGTTCTTAGAACCCTTCTCCTCCCTTCCTAGTTCCTTAGGTCAAACTAGGTGGCGACTCTAGTCAATTTCCGCCCTTAGGACATAAGTCCGCGTGAAGCCCATCGAGAGTGGGTGTAGTGCACACTTGCACGCTCCCTTATGCTTTTTGGGGAAGATAGACGATTTAGTAGGTATTTGAGGGATGCCATGAATAGCGGGTTTTCACCCTCCACAGAATGGCAATTTCTAGGATCTAGGCTTCTCAGCTAGTTCGTATTTAGATAGACCCCCCCCCCCTCATATCGAAAAATCACCCTCCACATAATGGCGACTCTGGTGGGGAAAACTTGAGTAAGTTTTTCTCAAAACTCAAGGAAGACTGAACTCCATTCAAAATTGTCGGGACTCCCCCACTTCTCTCAAAACCTTCATGAGATTCTTTTCAAAGCCTCTAGGATTATTCTACTCCACACTTAGAGTGTGTATCTGATGAGGACAGATAGGACTTATTAGATCCTCAACAAACACTACAACAATTGGGATAATAATTAGCTCACAATTAGAAAGAGACACTTAGGACTCAATGAAGCTGACTTCCCTTTTAGGTTAATAAACAACCAATTTGGAATCACTAATCTCAAGATAAAAACACTTAGCAAATAGGTTGGTGCTAACTTCATCTACTTTATTTATGTTGCGATTGTGGGGTGCATGGGACAGGTAGCTTAATACATGCATTCCTCTGTGTCACCCGATTTACCCACGATGTCGTGGGATCCCGACCGGTCCACGGTTGATTCCCCTTGAGCTAGGGTCACTTTCTGAGTGAACAAACCCACGAGGCGGTATGGTCTCCGACTGACGCCTTGAGCTCATGATATAAAAATATCCTCCATTATTCGAGTCTAAGCCAGCATATAGTGAACCATGAGCCTTCAGTGTCTAGCTGCCTGATCCGGTGTCTAGGACGGATTTTATGGGTATTCACCCCCTTGTATGCCGCCTGTCTGACCACCCTTCTGCCTAGGGGTGTCAAAATCGGGTTTCGGGTTGAGCTCAACCCGAACCCGACCCGAAAATAGTTTTGGTCAACCCGAACCCGACCCGAACCCGGATCGGGTTGTACTTCTTTAACCTGAACCCGGAGCGGGTTAACCCGAACCCGACCCGTTTTTTCAAAATTTTATTTTATTTTTGAAATTTTGGATTATTTAATAAAAAAATATAATATTATAATATCAATTAATTATTATGTACAATATATAATCATATGTTATCGATTAAATGTTTATTTTAGTCATAAATTAATCATTAAATACTAATTAAGTCATTAAATATAACATATTTTCTATTTTTAATTACATTTTTTTCGGGTTACGGGTTAACGGGTTCAACCCGAACCTGAAGCGGGTTTCAATGACCCAACCCGAACCCGACCCAAAAATCATTCGGGTCAAAAATCTCAACCCGAACCCGGCTTTTTACGGGTCGGTTTCGGGTCGGGTTTCGGGTTCGGGTCAAGATTGACATCTCTACTTCTGCCTTACCCTGAAGATTGTATGGGCTCAGTTCTCCATTGTTCCTCTGCACCACAGGCGTCTCTAAAGCCCAATGTCACACTACACGTCCATAGAGGATCCCGTATTTACCGGATACCCATACATGACACAACGTAGTCAGTGAATAATTTGGACTTTAGACACACCTGACCGTGCAGATGACGAGAGACCCGTTCCCATGCAGTACTTCCCCGAGTTTCCCGAAAAGTGGGGTGTTGTCGGATCATCACTGGCCGTGGCGTATGTCTCCTTATCACTTCGGGTATCCTGACCTTTCGAACTTACTCACTCGATGAGGGGCCTTATTTATAACGTGCCCCACAAGGGGCATAATAGAGAAAAACCCCGAGAGATGATAGTGAAGGGACGACGGTTCCCCCGCTGAGGCGGAATCATAATTGACCTGGAAAGTGATTATCCCAACATTAACACTTACAGCTCTACATCAAACACAACCATGATTTACTTTTTGTTATACATGTGTGCAAACTGTTTTTCAATCCAATCCGTCTTAAAACGTTCAGAATTCTCTTTTGTATATCTCTTAAAGCTTTCTTACGAGCTCGTTTGACATAGAGTCACACCTAAATTTTGCTCATAAACATTTGCGGTTTTAAACCTGCCACTTCATCTTTAAAATGTTATTTCCGAAACAATCTTCGAAAATAGATTTCGAAAACCTACTTTCTACAAAGGAATTTCAAACAACATTTTTCACCAACATTATTTCTTAATAGTTTTCAAAAACAGTTTTCAAAGTTGGTTTTCACAAACGTATTTCAAAATAAATGACCTAGTCCCCATGTTGTGACTCGCTATTTTTGAAGTTCTGTCCACCTTCAAGAGCAGTGGTCATTACCACAAGAGAATGGTGTTGGCCACTTTGTCCTCTTCTTTCAAAATCTAATTAAGGAGGAAAAGCCCAAGAGTAGATTGGTTGAGAAGATTTAATGGTCTTTAGTGTTTTCTTCTATGATTTAGGAGTTAGCATAAAAGATTACGAATTAACCCATCTTCCCCCATTACCTTGTTCATTTCGTGGCATGACATATGCTCGATTTGTTAATAGGCTATAAGTTTCTTGTTATCAATTTCGAAGCAAGAGAGTGGTTTTTACAATTGAACATGCCGGGTGCACTACCGGGTCTCCTGTGTCCGGCACATTCAATGTCTTTGAATGTACCGTGCATCTGGTGTCCGGCAGGATGTCCGGCGCCTTCAAGTTGGTTGGTTAAGTTCGAGTTTTGAAGTTCATTGCGTGATCATATTGATTCTTGGTTGATGTAATCCCAAATCTAGGACAAATATTTACTTAGTTAGGATTATTAGTTAGTTTTAGGAAATGTTTTACATCCCCCCCCCCTTTATTATAGAATAGGTAATTACCGGATTAGGACTAGTTTTCTATAAGTCTCTTGGGTTCGATACTCTCGGTCGTAATATATTTACACTATACTCCGACCGGGAATTGTTTGCTACCCGTAGTAGAGTTGTAGGATTATTTTATTCTTTTATTCTTTTTATTCATTTTGTACATTCTTTTCCCCTACAATTTTCTAGTTAGCAAATACCAAAACACTTAGTCCTACAGAGTGCAGAGGCGTAAACCCTCGGCAGTTAATATCTAATGAAACAACCAGATAGGAGGAACCAATAATCATGTAAGTTATACATTCAAGGCTCAGTTAGTCACATCAAGCCGAGTTAGTCACACAAACAGTTTCCCTTTGGAAATTCATTTCAGCTCAGTTAGCGTTTTCCAAAACATTCCATAAAGTTCGTTAGCAAAAGTATCTAAGTACGAGAAATCATACCTGGTTAACGCTATAGCAGTTCTAGTAGACTCGTACAAACATTCAACAATACTCTGAGGAACATTAAAGATAGTCTATGATCAATAACTTATACCTAAGTTAAACTTAAATAAATTCCTCACTCTTATTCCTTGTAACACCCCCGAATAAAACCTCCATAGATTAAATGAAACGCCTGACGATAATGTAAACTAGCTTGCAGCGGTATAACCTCCATCCAGGTGTCACAGACGCCAACCACCCACGTGGTTGACACGACCACTCTTCCAACCCCAAGTTACGGTCTGTATGACTGGAAGTCCAACCTTAACGAAATCCAAATACAACATAAAGTACAACCCAAGTACCGAGCGTCTACAGTATAGTTAATAACTTAAACAACACAACCCGAATCATACAACAAGGGTCTAGTGATACATAGTCACAACCCATACATCAGAAAACGTACTACTTAAAAGTCTTGCCCAGATGGGCTACCCCCATGGTAGCCACCCTGCCTACTTTCCGCCATCGTCCAGATCCATACCTGTAAAAATGAAGGACTCAGCAAAACTATGCTGAGTATGAACGTGTGAAGCTCGTATGTTACCGGGCCACACGACTAATTGGTCGAATATTATTAAGTCAATTTTACATGATATGATAAAGCAGTAAAGCACACATCATGATATCATACACACTCATCGGTAGCATAGCAATATCAGTAAGCAACCAAGCACAACTTGCAAGTAGCATAGCAATATCAATAAGCAACCAAGCACAACTTGCAAACACGTAACTCAGCACAATAAGCTGCTAATGTAGCAACAACAATCAAGTAATTTATAGGACGTGTGCGCAGATATATTATACCGTCGATCCTCACTATGGGATCATTCAAGAGATTACGTATTGTTTTCTTGTTCTCATTACACATGTTTTCCTTTCTTCTCTTGCACCGAGTCAGGGGATATAGGTTAGATCCCGAGACTTTGTTATGTAGGTGCTATTCATTCCTTGTTTCTTAAAGGATCACATTTGTGACTTTCTCTTGTTTGCTTGGTCTCATTACACAAGTTTTCCCTTATTCGCTGGCACCGAGTCCGGGGTTATAGATTAGATCCCGAGACTTCATTATGCAGGTGCTAATCGTTCCTTGTTTCTTTAAGGATTGTTTGGGAATTCTTTTATCACCGCACGTTGGAGGACGTCTCCTCCATAGCTAGTCCCCCGTTCCCGACACCCAGGGTCGAGAAAGCGGAGTCACCTCTAGACTCCAGGATAAGCTCCACCAATTTGTCACTCCCCCATTCCCGACACCCAGGGTCGAGAAAGCGGAGTCATCTCTAGACTCCAGGATGTGCTGAGAAAGTGGGGTCACCCAGGGATCCCCAAAATATATTCCACCATAGACGGTCGAAGGATCTGATGCAGATGCCAACTCCCGATCATCCATACCGCGCGGCCCGAGCTGTTGTCTTCCCGGGTTGTTCACGTGTTTCACCAGTTGGTACTTTTCGTTTCATAATCATTATAATCTCGACACCATAGTGGGTGTCATTAGCGGTCCTCTATAGTTAGAGAGGAGTTTTCTCTTTGTGTAGTTCTTTTGTTTATCCACGTGGTTCGTCATGTCCCACCAACTGAGATTTGCTCTTCATTATCATTAATGAATAGACACCAGAGTGGGCGTCATGGTACGTCCTCAATGGTTTAGAGAGGAGTTCCCCGTATAGAGTTTTCTTTGTTTTCATAGTTCGTTGTGGTTCATCTCGAGTTCCATAAACGAGAAAGGGACTAAACTACTGTGTGCGCGCAAGTAGTATGCCACAAGGATATATAACAAGCATATAATCAAGCCACAAGAAGCAATCCAATTTCATGCTATAGTCTTATAGTCATTGTCAAACAAAGCACACAACACACAAGCCGTATAACACGGCAACATACAAACCACACATGTCCATACCTTATTTTGAAGCAAGAGTTGACTCACACACTGGGTCCCGGTTGGCTTCGTTACGCCCCTTGTTTTTTTCTTTTTGTTTGAAGTTGTTCCTTCCTGGTAACTTCTTGGAACAGTGTAAACTCCTAGGTCCTTTGGTCTCTCAACCTCACTGGAGATATAACTCAGGCGTTAGACCTTGGCAAAACAGAAACAGAAAAAAGGGTTGAAGTAACCTGAAGTTTATTCTGCAAGGGTTGAGCAGCTTGTACCCAAGTCAATTTCGTAAAATCCCAGAAGACTTGAGCTGATATTTCAACCAGAATGTTGCTGGCTCTATTAAGTTTCTTCCTGGAAGGAAAAGTAGTTAGTTGGAGAAGTTGAGTAGGGGTCTTCCTGACAGAACTTGTACCACCGAAGAATTGGATAGTAAGAGGGTAGTTCTGGGGTACCCCTGCTCATTTACCAGAAAATGGTGTGGAAGTCAGGAAAAGAAACAAGCTTAGATGCACCTCATGGTCGACTGAATTTTTTTTCACGGGAATTGAAATGCCTCAGGTGGTGTGTCTGGAAGAGTAGTTTATCTGCTTGTTGCTAAATCAGAGAGGGTCGAGGTCAGGGAAGAGTTTGCAAGTTCCAGTAAAGGCAGCTTGTGGGAGTTTGGAGTGTTGACGGTATGGGTGTGCTTCCGATTGTTTTTTTTTTCAGGCGAAACAGGGAACAGGCGGTGGTCTGTTGTCCTCCCTTTCTTTTATTCCAATGGTGTTACAGAACACCGATGAGAGAATAGGAGGTTAATGAGTGATTAGGAGAGTGGTCTCAATTTACAAGGCAATGGCGTGGAGATAACTTCCATATCTGCTGTCATGCTCTGAGGTCAAGGATAGCATGCTTATTTTTTTCTGGTTTGAACAGAAACATAGAGAATGTTTCTTGGTCTAAATGAGTAACAGAACAGATCGATAATGTACACCTCTACAACAGATTAATTTATTGCTGGATTCACTCACCTTACAGAGATGAGTCGGGTGAGAGTATAAGGGGGCTGTTTACCTGAGTAAATAATTTGGTGGTTTAATTCATCTAATGATAGGTATTATTACTCTTGTATAAATCGGTGCATTTTATTACTGAATATGAGCTTAGCTCAAACGGTTAAGGCGTTCACTAGAGGTACCAATGGTACCGGGTTCGAACCGCGGCGGGAGCATCTTTGCTCCTTTTTGCTTTTCCCTCTTTTTTTTAAGTTATATACATGTTTATTTACATATATATAAGCGACTATATAATATGTCGTGTTATTAATTTTATACGGCGCTAGTCATTTATACGTACATGTATATTTATATACGCCCCCTTTTCATTTTGTCGCGTTTTAGTTATATGTGACTATGCGACATTATTATTTATCATATACGACGTTGTAAGGTTGTAACGTTTCGTATATGCATTTTCATAAACGTACATATATAAGTACATGACCGTATTAGTACATAACGTTACATGTAGATACCGAATTTAATTGTTAGTACGCGTTTATGATTTTATGCGTTTAATTCGTTTAGGGGTGTTTCATTCCTAAATCTCAATTATCTTGTAAGCCCTCGCTTAAATGTTATGTAAAACCTTTGACTTATTCAGAGTGTTGTATAGCCCAAGGTTGTAAGGTCAAAGAATGTATTTTATTAACACTCGTTAATGGTTCCACTCTTACCCACTTTACCAATACAACCGTAATTCTCACATTCAAGACTTTTGAGACCTTTATATCATAATTGCATTTTATATTATTCAGTAAATCTTAGAATCTCAATAATAACTCTTAAGCTCCATACCTTTATTCTTACTTTAGGATAAACATCGTATTATGACCTATGATGGGTTTATCTTAGAATACTATACTATTATTTCATAATGTAATGATTATGTATTTTATCAATATCTACTAGATAATCCATTATGATTAAGCTTCCCCTTAACTTAATTAAAATCTACATCCTGTATGTTGGAATCATAGTGTTGTAGATGCATTTTATTATAACTTAATTGAGCTACTAAACTCATTTTTCTTATCTTTAGTTCAGAGTGAATTTTTTTATTACAACAATCTACTAATCTTGTCATAAGATGTTAAATTACTTTTAATCTTGAAATAACTATATTATAATTAACTTAGACTTATCGAACTCTTACATTCAGTATTCAGAAAGTATATTATTTGCTTTATCATTAACTATATAATAAGGTGTTTTAAGATAACCTTTTACGTATCCTTACTTACATTTAATTCCCTAACTGTTTTATTTTTACACACATTCCCGCTATAGACTATGTATAATCCTTTTATACTAAATTTTAATAAACTTATGTCTTAAATACATTTTCAGATTGTTTACAAAACCTAGGGTTTCAAAGGAATAACCTAATAAATTAATCTCCTTTATTATGTTTAAGGATGAACATTATATCTTAACATAGGGTAAAATTTATCTAAGAATTAAATCCTCATTCATAAGTGAAATTGTCAATTATTTAATAAGATAATCTTTTCTGAAAAATTCTCTTATTTTATATTCAAATAACATATTAATATTTCTAATGCCGTGAAGTATATCAATATAATACCTTATGTACTTAGTTCCACCTGATTAAAGGTTCAAGGTTTTAAATATCTAGTTTCTATTTACAAACCTTTTTTAAAAAAAGTTCTAACTACTAAATACATCACTTAATTATAAGTTCACATTCTGAATATTGGTAATAAACGTATTTAATATAGCTTCTATAATTTTAAGGAAACTCTAGGATTATTATTTATATTAATTCCTAATCATAGTTTAATATAGTTTTCTATCCTAATCCTTTTATTGATCTTATCTTAAAACATTAAGTTATTATTCAATACTATAAATGTTATGAAATGATTAAATCTAGGCTTATTAATCCACTTCACAATTAGATGTAGAAGTGCTTATTTATCTTATTATTAATTATATAATTAGATTTATTTGTTTAACATCTTATGTAATCTAATTACAAATTTTCCTAAGTCTTAACTTATTAATCCCTTCATATTCTACTCTCTATAAGGTATTTTATTTCTTTTATTTATTATTTTTTTGTTATCTATATATATTGGGATTTATTTAAAACATTCTTTATGTAGTTTTATTGTATTTAATTACCTCTATTAGCTTTACACATATCCACATCTAATATATGGTTTACAAAATAAAGTATTTTCCTTAGTTCCAATTAAGTATATTAACTCCCATATTATATACTTAATATAAATGTAGATTAATTACATTCTTTGATTTAACCTAAGTTACTATTTTATTTCTGGTATATATATGTATGTGTATATATATTTGTTCACTTAAAGTTTATACCTAAAAATATTTATTAACATTATGTATTAAATGTTAGTTTAGTCTTATTATATTTTTCCCAACCTATAAAGTTTATTAATCAACTATACTTTAATTTTTGGTTACATTAAAAATCATATATTATAAGATAACTTATGAAAAATTCATAAACACAATTTGTAGACCCATTTACTGTTGTCTAAAAATTCCCAAATTTAATATATATTAACTATGACATTTTATACATATTATGAAATTTTAATTTCATAAAAAATATTTTAAAATTATCTAAATAATTCCATAATACTCAGAACTTACAAAAATTATAACTTACATTTAAAAACTCAAAACCCATATTAATTTACATGAAAATAAAATAGATTTTATAAGGAAATCATGGTTTAAATTTAGTGTCAAAATACATTAAGGAAGACAATTAAATAAATTCAACAAATTAGAGTATTTTCCTGTAATTTATTCTGACTTAAAATACCATTAACTCCCACATTCTAATCTCGGCCGTCCGTTCTCCTTAACTACGATCGGACGGCCCATAATGCCCGAGTTCTCCAGGAAGTCCCTAAACACTACGAACGGAGATCGATCGATTTCTCCCATTCCACAGAACGAAATTCGGTGATTCTTGTTTCATTGGATTCGAAATTAAAATACGGTTTCAATGGTACCAATTTCATGAATTATCGGGCAAAGATCTAGGATTTCAATTCTGGGTTCAATCGACTAGGGTTCTACCGGTTTCGATTTCAATTTCGACAAATTCTCTCTATATAATGCGTAATAGGTTAAATTGATTAGGGGGTTTGACCGGTAATGTAATGAAGAATTACAACATCAGAGGAATTGATTGGAAACTTACCAAAGAAGCACCGGTGTGGGAAATTGAAATCGAATTTCTAGAAAGGTTCGAAAGTTCAGGCTGTTCGAGTAGCTAACTTTGAGGATCTATAAAATGCGGCACAGATCGAGTTAGGACAAGTTCTTGGGCTTATTCAAAAGAGGAAATATAGCTATACAGATTGATAGCAACATCTTAATCTAATTTGCAATACACAGAAAGAAATCTAGATCGAAAGTTACGAGTTTATACCTTGCATTTTCTATGATTTTATGTGCATGACGAATCGGGAACTTTAGACGCTTCGTTCTTGCACACAATTTGGAATTAGCCTTGGGTGTAAACATAAAAGTTTTATAGGAATGATAGATCTACAAAACAAGCTAAAGAACTCGAATTTTGATTGAGAGATGAAGAAGTTATGACGAGACGAAGTTTACCCAATTACCACGTTTTTCTGGAATTATGGGTTGCAGTTTTCAGGGAGGCAACTTCAGATATACTTTGCGGTAGATGTAGAAGGAATTAGGTTATGTATGAGTAATGGTTAGAAAGAAGATTTGTAGTAGAAGAGAATGAAGAAAACGACACTTGAAAATTCTAAAAGACGGCTGAGATATTGATGCCACAAGTTAGGGTAATGTTCTAAAGTTTACCAGAAGACTTAGCCGAATTTTTAGAGGAATTCTGGCGAGGCTGATGTGGCGCCACTCCAGAGGCGCGCGCGGCTGAGTCAGCAATCCTAGCCTCGTCAGAAATCTTCAAAATTTTGGCTCTAAACTTCATTGTATCATAACTTTGGCTAGGATGGTCCGTTTTTAACGTTCTTTTTATCAGTCTTCTTGGTTTTCCATAACCTTTTTATTGGTATAGGTTTCATGGGCTGGTTTGACCATTCTCAAAAAGTCAACCCTAGCAAGGCTTAAGAAGCTTTAAGGTTTCTATGATTTTATATTGACTTTTATGATTCAAATTAAAGTTCCAAATATTTCTAAAATCTTTATAATATAATTGGAGTGTCTAGAATTTTTCCCAAGATTTATTGACTTATAAATCTTATTATTAAATTCATAATACTATATAATAACTTAGTATTTAATAGTATTATTTAGGGTTTTAATAGAAGAAATCCCCTAAATTAATTTATGGGGTATTTCACAAGGTGCAACGTAGCCCGCGTTAGCACACTTTACTAACTCGTACTAGTTGGTGGTCCTTGACTATTGGGTCGATGAGGGCTTGATGGTTGGGAGGACGAGTGCGACTGCTATGGGCGCACGAGTACTCGGGCTGCAGTGAAAGGGACGGAGTTGACTCTGTCTGAGCTGCGGCCTAGCATTCGACCGAGGTGTTTAGGCCGTGGGAATGTGGACAGTGGAGGGACTTGTCGTTGGGAGGTTTAAATCCACTATTGACACTTGCTTGTGGCTAAGTGGATAGCAAGGCTTTCCACAATGAGTAGTTGGCTGGTTGGGTCTTTGACCCAACGCCGGTGATGCCTAATCGATCTTTTGACCTAATCCATAAGAACCCCTCGGGGTCTTGCTTTCCTATAGTTGGAATTTAGGTTTGTATCCTTAACTTAATATATGACAATTTTTTTAAAAAGTCGATCTAGGATTGTAATAACAAACTAGTCTTTTGTGTTGGGTTCTTGAGCTCGCTCTCAATTTTACAAAAAGTTGATCATAATGATTCTGACTGAGGCGTGCCACGAAAATTATATTCCTATGTGGCCAAGTTAGATTAAAAATCTAACCAAAACTGAAAATTAGACCATGATTTACAACTTGAATCAACATACAATCTCAACTCAAAATTTATAATTATGATATGTATTTAATTTAAATTTACCACAAATATAAAGTATAACAAAAATTAAAAGCCAGTTCAATGAAACCAAATACAAATAAAATCCAAAACTTAATCCAACCCAATAAGTACAAATTGAATTTTCAAATATTACAAACCGAGTATCAAATAAGCCACACTCCAACCCAAATCCAATAAACACAAATAATCAACCCCACCTGCAATAATATGGAGTTCCTCCGTCAAGTGGTACTCCAAGACATTATTCCCTATCATAATATATTTTTCCATGAATATCAACTTTGAGCCGCATCGGTCAGGCTTCAGGTCCCCCACACCGATTGCCAAGAAAAAAATAGAAAGAGTTTGAAGTCCAGTGATCCACGCGTTGGTGCTCATGTCCAAAGTCAATCACGACAAAAACTCTCTAGATAGAATTCTGGTGTCATCAGTTCATGTATGATCCTTTCGTCGTCAGTTTATGCTTGCAAATTAGGGTTTCCAATAGAACAGATTTTGGAAACGCGAAGCCTTATTCCCAAAATCCCTCAGTCCTTATCATCGTTTTGGAAAATGTCTGAGAATTCGATACGCGAGAATTGCACTGTAGAGAAGACACCGGATTAGCTGGTGGGTATCGAAGAATTTGTTCATGTCTGCTACCTAAACGGTTTGTCGCTGTGTTTCTTCCGAATAGATTTGAAAGCGGAGCTCGCCTCTTCACAATCTCTGTTTTGGGTCTCCTTCGGTCTTCATCGGTTGTTGGGTGTTTTCTTCATACTCGATTCTGTTCGTTTTGATTTCCGTTGACAACAGTGAAGAGCAGTTAAGGGTTCATGTACGTCAGGTACAAGAGTTAAGGTGTGCATAATGTCCACTTTGGTGGTGAATTGTCACGGGTTAGGTGCTGCGGTGGCAGTTCGTTGGGTCTTGAGGGTGGTTGCATCTGAATCACCTACTTTTGTGATTTTGTTAGAAACCAAACTATCGGCTTTTGAAATGCGGTCTGTCGCATGTAAACTGCAAGGGTGTCACTGGATTGCAGGGGATAGTAAGGGAAGGAAGGCTGGGGTAGCCTTGTTTTGGAAGGATAATATGCATGTAACCCTTTCTAGTTTCTCATCGCATCATGTTGATGCTTTTGTTTGTAACTTAGGTGGCCTAAAATGGTGATTGACCGGGTTGTACGGATGGTCCAGTGTGACGGAAAAATGGAAATCTTGGAAATTATTGCGTTATCTTGGTACCCAATGGCATGGCCCTTGGTTAGTAGGTGGAGATTTCAATCAGATTTTACATTCTTCAGAACACTGTGGTCGTGGTTTCCGTCCACAATCAGCCATGAATGCTTTTCGATCATGTCTTACAGATTGCAATCTTCAAGATCTTGGCTATCGTGGTACATGTTTCACCTTCACAAATAAAGCGCCTGCTCCCTTGAATGTGAAATGTCGTCTGGACCGTTTCGTGGCTAATGATTCTTGGCTGCAACTTTTCCCAAATGCCCAAAACTATCATCTTCGTTGGCGATGCCCCGATTATAAACCGATCAAGCTTTTGTTCAATCCTTCAACTCGTCATGGTGCAAGGCCTTTTCGGTATGAAATTGTTGGGCAAAGAATGATCAATGTCGACTGCTGGTGCAATCTATCTGGACACGGCCTCGACCCCAAGCAAGTTACATTACTAAGGTACAAGACTGTGGACGTGAACTTCGACACTGGGGTACACGCCAGATTTGGATTGAAAAGCGTGCTTTGCACCAAGCTCAACAACAGCTTGATACCATTGCCAGTGCACCACCAACTCCTGCTAATTTGCAAATCTGGAAAACATGCACCAGTACGATAGATTCCCTTTTATTATGTGAAGAGACTCGTTTACAGCAACGTTCGAGGCAGCAATGGTTACAGGCAGGAGATCGAAACACACAGTTCTTTTACTCTAGATTCCGTGCCCGTGCTAGACGAAATGCAATTTTTACTCTCTCGTCACCATCTTTGCCTGTTGCTTCAACATGGCCGGGTGTGGAACATGTTGCCCGCCATTACTTTCAGACTCTCTTTACGTCCACACGCCCTGCGGCCAACTTACATCTTCTGGCCTGTGTTGAAAAACGAGTTCCAACTCACATGTATGATTCTATGGGTATGCCTTTTTCCCTGGAAGAAGTTGTGACTGCATACAAACAAATCCATCCTTCAAAGGCTCCAGGCCCAGATGGTATCAACGGGGTTTTTCTGTGTGAGTATTGGCCCACTATAAGTGAAGACTTCATTACAACAGCTCTGGACTATTTAAACTCGGACTCTGCACCAACCTCACTCAATCACACTCATATTACCCTCATCCCAAAGAAACTGGGTGCTCCATCACCGATTTTCGGCCTATCTCTTTATGTAATACTGTCTACAGGGTCATCTCAAAGGTTTTGGTCAATCGTGTACAACCAGTTATGCCTTACGTCATCTCTGATAATTAGGGCGCTTTTGTGCGTGATCGGCTTATAACGGATCAGATCCTTATCACGCATGAAATACTTCATTATATGCGTCGTTCCCAAGCAAAGGTACGAGGTCACTTTGCATATAAAATTGACATGTCTAAGGCTTTTGATCGGGTTGAGTGGACCTTTGCTCTAGACGTTCTACAGTGCATGGGCTTCCATCCATATTGGATACGAGCAGTCCGTAAATGTATCTCTACTGCTACAATGGCTGCCCTCATTAATGGTTTCCCAGGTGCAACTTTTCAGCCACAACGCGGCTTACATCAAGGTGACCCCTTGTCGCCCCTTTTGTTTATTTGCTGCATGGAGGTGCTCACGTCAGCTTTGCGCTTGGCATCACAAGTTGATCATTACTCAGGTTTCACTTTTCACGGGTTACCTTCGCCTATTAATAACCTACTGTTTGCTGATGACTGTATCCTTTTTGGTAAGGCCACACCTAGTAATGCTCAAGTTTTAGCTGATATTCTTGAGGATTTCAAGCAAGCGTCGGGCCAATGTATCAACAATGATAAATCCGCTATAATGTTCTCTCCCAAGCTTCCTCGGTCAACGCGCGCAAGTATTGCGGGTATCTTGGGTGGTCGTATGGTTAATGATTTGGGTATGTATCTGGGCTTCCCTGTTCAAATGGGGCGTAATCGCACTGCCATTTTTACTTATATCAAAGACAGGATTGCGCAACGACTGCAAAATTGGTCTCATCGGGTATCTCAGGCCGGACGTCTAAATCTAATAAAGGCAGTCTTACAAGCTATCCCAACTTATGTGATGTCCATTATTACACTTCCTCAAACATTATTACGGGCCATAAAGAGTATGATCTCCCGGTTTTGGTGGGGAGGGTCAGGTACAACACGAACAATCCATTGGACTCGTTGGAAAACCATGTGCCTCCCCTTGAGTGCTGGGGGTTTAGGGTTTCGTGATCTAAGAAGTTTCAATAGGGCTTTACTCGGCAAGCAATTGTGGCGTATCTTAACACAGCCGAGCTCGCTACTATCAGTTTTCTTCACTGCTCGCTATTTACATAGCACCAATATTATGGATGCTACGCCTACGTCAGCTTCAAGCCCAGTTTGGAAAGCACTGTTAAGTGTTCGGGATCTGATATCTATTGGTGGACGCAAACAGCTTGGCGATGCTTGCACCACCTACATCCAGGATCGTTGGCTCCCAACAAAGGAAGGTGGTAGACCATACCTTTGGTATCTTCCTCCCCCTCTCCGCCAACGCCCGATATTTGACTTGCTACTTACCCCCACTATTTGGAATCTCCCACTTTTGCATGCTTCTTTTCATCCTAATGATGTGCAGCATATATTAAAGCTTACACTTACGGGTAATTCGGATGAACCTGACTCATGGTTTTGGGGCTTAACCACAACTCGGAAACACGGTCAAGTCCACCTACCACTGTGATGTTGCACTCTCATCTTCCTCCCAGGCTAGTACCTCATCTTCATCAGCATCTCCGCAGGGTATTGCTATTAAGCGTTTATGGAAAACTGATTTACCCCCTCGGGTACGGCTTTTTGGTTGGAAATTGCTCCATGGGGTCATCCCATGCTTGGAGATACTAGCTTCCATATCGCATCAGCCGCTCTTGGCCTCTTGTACTACTTGTGGTGAAAGTGAAAGCTTGCCACATTTGTTTTTCCAATGCCCTTCTATTCTTCAGTACTGGGATCGGCATGGAGTAGCATATCCGCCAACTCTTCACACTAATGCTCAATTTATTGGCTGGTATATGGAAGCATGCACTCTCCTTTCCCTTGCAGCTTTGACTGCCCTCCCATCCCTTTTATGGCGAATTTGGTATGCTCACTGCCAGCTGACCCATCACCAGGTTCCTACTTTCGAAGCAGGATGGTTTCATGCTGATAATTTTTTACGCCATAGCATGTCAGCTACCCAGCCTTTCTCTGCATCAAGGCTATCTCTACACCGACAAAATCACACTCAGTGGGCTGATATTTTTGTTGATGCGAGTCTTGATCAGTTTGGTCTCAGTTTTATTATCGTGGAAGCGGAAGTAATCAAATGGGCGGGAGTTACTACAGGTTTGGGTAAATTTGTACCTTCACAGGTGGAGGCCATGGCTTTGGCTTTCGGAGTTGATGCCGCCAAGCACTAGTACAAAAAACGTCTATTTCGGCGCCCCTATTTCGGCGGTTGTAGATAAAACCGCCATAATAGGGGCCCGAGATGTATACCGTATGTAAAGGGGTCTATTTCGGCGGTTCCTAGATATGAACCGCCGAAATAGGCCCTTTTTAATAATAAAAAAAATTAAAGAGACCTATTTCGGCGGTTCCTTACACGAAACCGCCGAAATAGGTGTTTCTATTTTTCTTTTTTTAAAAAATTTAATGATCTATTTCGGCGGTTCTTTGTTAGGAACCGCCGAAATAGGTCTCTTTAATTTTTTAATAATTAAAAAGGGCCTATTTCGGCGGTTCCTAACAAGGAACCGCCGAAATAGGTCCTTTTTATTAACCCCCCAACCCCGTTTCGAAACAATTACGATTTCATTAGGCTAATTACCCCTCTTCTCCTCTCTCTGTTCACGGCGATTGCGACCAACACCGCCACCACAGCCGTATTCCGGCCGCCCTCCTCCTCCTCTCGCTGTCGCCGGTGTCGCGCCGTCGGTGGTGGTCTTCGTGTGGCGTCGCCGCACTCATTCCGCCATTTAACAGAGGCGAACAGAGGTGAGCAACCCTAACTTTGTTTTCAATTTTGTTTATTTAATTGTTAATTTGTTGTTAAAACTGATAGATTGTTGTCACATTATGATTGTGGATGATGATATTTATTGTGTGTGTGAAATTTTTGCAAGATTTGGTTGTTAAACTATTAAATTTATGTATGCACACAAGGTGTTCGACGAAATGTCCGAGTGAATTTTTGTGCTGTTTTTGGCCCTTCAGGAGGGATTGGTTGAATGTGTCGATTATCAAGTCGGCCGCCATGTGAGTGACTTCTACCTTTTATATTTTGAATTCATTAATTGGTGATGAATTAGATGTTTGAATAAAAAGTTAATGACTAATGATATTGCCTCATAGGTGGGTGCATGATAAGGCGATCAATGTCTATGAAGATCGAAGATTTGGATTCCTGTGTCCTGCTATGTGCAGTGAAGTCCAGATGACAAGTGATCCGCAAAGCCTTATGCAATATATGACGAATGCCCTCTATGAATGTTCGAACAAGTCATTTATTATGCTGCCATATCATTCAGGGTATGATATTTGACTATTTCTCTTAGTATTATCTAAAACATAGTTTGTGTTAGTGCTTAATGATTTCAACACATTGTGTAATTTGTGGACAGTCGACATTGGTCATTGCTTGTGCTGGTGATGGGGAAGCACCCACGAATCTTGCAATTTGACTCACTTGGTGCGGGTGCCAAGAGACCGAAGATCTCCACCGCAATACTGGGGTAATTATTTTGTTATCGTAAACAACAATTATTTTACTTAACATTAACTGTTTCATAACTTGCTACTGATGCTTAAAACTATATATATTGCTGATGTATATAGTTCCATGAGAGCTGCATTAAGACTCCAGGGTAAACAATGAAGAGTAACATCCCTTGGAACACTGTCAAGGTACTCTATTAATTGATAAATTTGTGTGATAATGTTTAAACTTGTTTATAACTGTCAATATGTGTGTTTGTATAGTGTCTGGTGCAGCCTGGGGGGTCAGAATGTGGATACTATGTCATGAGATTCATGAGTGACATAGTAGGAGCGGCGAACCTTTTACCAGAGCACTCGTTAGACATGGTAACATTCTTTGAAAGTTTCAGTTATGCTCTTTACATGTTGTTAGACTTGTACGTTTTAGATTAATGTTCATTTTTTTTCAAGGCTTACGAACAAGTGTTCAAAGGTGGTCAGTATGATGATGCTCAAATTGTTGAGATGCTTGAGGAATGGTCGGAGTTCGTCTGCACAAGTTTAATGAATTGATGATCATGAAGATGTTTTGCTAACTTTTTCGAGTATGTAAATATAACTCTGTACACTTGTGGATGGTGTAATGGTAGATTTGAATTGTAATGGTGTTTTTTATTTGTATTGAAAGTGTGAAAGTAAGTGTAATTGCATTGGTTTTGTTAACTCTCAAATTGTGGTGCGTCGTTGGTATTAATTGGGAGCTTTTATAACTTTTTAAATGTGTTGGAGCTCCCTGTATGGATGAAGCATTATTACAGGTCTGATTGAATCAAATGTGGTGAATATATATATATATATATAAGCTGGGATGGAAAAAAAACAAAAAAAAAATATACCTATCTCGGCGGTTCTTAGAGAACAACCGCCGAGATAGGCCCCTGGGATTGACCGTGTGTGAGATTGACCATGGGTCTATCTCGGCGGTTGTTCTCTAAAACCGCCGAGATAGACTCATGGTCAATCTCACACCCGGTCAATCCCAGGGACCTATCTCGGCGGTTGTTCTCTAAGAACCGCCGAGATAGGTACATCTAGTTCGGCGGTGCTCATTTCGGCGGTTCACAACCGCCGAAATAGGCCCATTGGAACCGCCGAAATAGGCCTTTTTTCTACTAGTGAAGCGCTACAACTTTGTTTCAGTTCGCATTTTAACAGATTGTAAAAGCATTGTTGATTTTATTTTGGACTCAACTGATACTTCCTTAGATTGCCCTACTCGGGTGCTAGTCACAAGCATGCTTTCTACTTTGGCGCCGCTTGCTAACATTGCCTGGTTTCACGTCCATCGAGATGGTAATGTTATCGCACACAACCTAGCATATCATGCTAGAATGTTACAACTCCCTCTGAGTTGTTGGAAGTCTGATGACTTTCCAGGGTTTGTCCAAGCTTTATGCTCTGTTTATTAATATAATACACGTACCATGTTTAAAAAAAAAACCCTACCTGCAATAATCTCCTTTTTGCATTCGTGAAAAGCATCTTTCATCCATTTCTTTTATACAAAAAATGTACAGAAAAGTGAGCATATCTTTTTTTTTTAAAGCACAAAAGTGAGCATATACAGACACCAAAAGTAATACTACTAATAATACAATGAGGACTTTTAAAATTACGGTTTAGATTCGGTCAGTTTGTCATTAAAAAGAAGAAAAACTATTTTTCTAAAAGAGTGCGGTACTGTATATACCTCGAAACAATCCTAATAAAATGTACACATTTGTCGAGCTGGAAGAAAACACTAGTCAATCAGTCAAACGACTCAAATCAGATATCAACGCGGAGACGGGGGTAAATGTGCATAATTGGATTCCATTGTCTAGCCAATCAATTTTTCCCACATGCCCCTTGACATCTCGGAGAAAAAGTGCCACTCTCCTTTTCAGTTCCCCTCCGTTCTCCCCCCACCGGTCAGACTCTCAGCCCAGTGCGCCACCTGGTTCCTCCTCTCTTTTCCCTCTGCTCTCATATTGTACTAGTCGAGCTAAAACCCTTGTTAAGCCCTCAACCAGAGACCTCTCTCTTTTCCATGGGTTCTGCGTGTATCAAATAGTTTATCGTTGTTTCCTTTTCCTTATTCTGAAAGCATGGCGGTCAAGGTTCCGCATGGCGTCCGTCTTCCCCATGTTGTGTTTGCTCTGTTTATTATCCTTTCTGTTTCCGCTGTTTTTTCTGCAAACACTCTCCTCGCCAATGAGATGCTTTCCGGGCCGCACATTGCTGATGTTAATATACTCTTGCCACCTAAGATGACTCACCCTGTGGAGTATCGGCTGCAGGGAAGTGATGGATGTTTTAAATGGTAAATCTTCGTTTCTTCCCTTGTTTTGCAGTTTGATTTAACTTTTAAGTTTCTCGATAACCTCTGTTCAAGACCTTTTTATTTTGACCAGTACGCGTTTTAGAGTTGGGGTATAGTAGTGATAGATATATGTTTGAGTAGTCTGGTTGGGATATTCATCTCAGTTACCGTTCTTCGCTTTTCATGTTGCTTTCCATTTTTTGTTTCAAGTTGTCTTGAAGTTGAAAATTGCTGTTCTATAAGGACGCTGAGCGGACCGATTATGTCTCTCCGTTTATGCTTTGCGGCTTATTTTATATCATTTTGTGGCGAGCCGTAATAATGGAAATCGTGACTTCGTCGGTCTGAAATTGGAAATTTTATTTACATCTCCATCATCTACTACAAAGAATGGTTGATCGGGAGCTCCTACGTTGCTAGTCAGTTGTGAACACGGTCTTCATTTCAGTTGGTCACCTTCTTGTCTATGCGCTTCTGGGTTGAAGAGATCATGAGAACTTGGCATTGAGAAATTCGCTTGGGAAAATTCTCCAAATCATAATGATCGATGCTACTTAAACTTAAATGATTGTTTAAATTATCTACGGTTTGCTATTTTTATATTTTGGCAATACGTATACTTTGACTTATTAATGTTTCTTTTGAGCAATTCCTCCTAATTATAATGATATCAACTTTAAACATTATTGACTTGGTATACCGATTTGAACTCACTGTAAAATGTGAAGTGAAAGCAGTCTAATACTTGTTAGGTCTACTTCATCACTAATACTAATATCTCCAATGGTATTTTATCAGTTGTTCTAGCTTGGTTGTGTTTCCAGTCTAAGTGTTTATCATGTCTGTTTGGGGGTTTATGGTTCCATATATTGTATCTCATACAAACAAGAGGGAATAACAAGATATAATCACGATCTTCTTGGCAAGCTGCAAGTCATGCCCCATTTATATGCTTATATGCCCATTACTGTTTGTTTGCAACTTGCTGTTTCCAGGTCGTGGGATCATCATGATATTTTGTCAGTGGTACCTGAGTATAATGAGACCAATCATTGCTCTACGAGTGCTCGTCTTAGATCAATTGCTCCCTATACTGGACGGAAGGAAACTGCTGTTTTTGCTACTGATGTCCGGACCGGGATGGTCGTACGTTGCAAAGTGTTCATTGATATGTTTTCAAGAATTCGGATCTTTCACAGTTCAATAAAGCTTGATTTGGATGGTCTAGCCACTCTACGAGTCCGGGCTTTTGACCAAGAAGGTATTTGTAGAATCCATATGTCAAGGTTTGTTTTTTGTGTTGGCTGCTTTAGTGTATTTTTGGTACGTATTTTCTGGGTTGGTGGAAACCTGCTAATTTGTTGAATCCTCTCTCAGAGCTCTATAGTTCCCTTCTGTTGTTTTCTGCTGGTTGTGATGACATGCATATTACATATCTATACAGCTCCAATAATAAACATTTGCAACTTATGTTGTATAAAGTAAAAAGCTAGAACCCAACCTCGATAATATTTTGACGCAAAAGAGTCCATCTGAGATTATTTTTCCAAGTATTTCCAAATTGCTTATGGTTGACGTATAACCATATCTTTTTCCTTTGTTTGGTATTATGTGTCTGGGTTTCATCGTCTTGAAGTGACATCTATTGATATGCTTCCATGGGTTTATTATGTAGATAATGTGTTCTCATCACTAGTTGGCTTACAGTTCATGTGGAAACTAATGCCTGAAAGTGATGGTTCTACTCACAATCTTCTCCATGTTCCACTCAAGGATTCTCCATTGAGTGATTGCAGTGGCTTCTGTGGAGATTTGAACATTCAGACAAAGCTAGAGAACAGTGTATGTACTCAGACATGCACATACAAGTTGCTTCCTGCCTTGTTTTATCCTCATTATATTCTAATTCTATTGATAATATGCAGGGTGTTTATTCTGATCTTTATGTAGTAAGAGGAACTAGAATTGGACGTGAGGTTGTTTCTGTGAGCTTGTCTGAGTCAGGATTTGGCTCAATGGAAGATAAGATTGTTTTAACCATTGCAGAAGCCATGTCACTTGATCCACCTTCCCCTGTTTTTGTCCTGATTGGGGCTGGTCTGACTTACAATCTTAAAGTTATTCGAGGGAGCATTCCTCAAGGTCAATATGTTCATTCATTGCTTATGAGTACTGTTTCTTAACATTCCTACCTGTCTGAATGTGTAAACCTTGAACTGTTTGTGCAGCAAACATATACACATGTCTTCGAGAATGGGATAATACAAAAACTGGATTTTTTTTTTGATGATGGATCTGGCAGATTTTCTTTTGTCTGTGTAGCACTTGATGTCATTTGTTTTAAATTTTTATTTCTCTAGTACAAGTGAGGCATATTAAAAGCTTGCTACTTTAGCTCTGTCTATTCTGTTTACCTGAAAGCTGAATGCCATAGATAGACCGATTCGATATCACAGTTAAGGCACTTGACACCTCAGTCTGAGAAGATGACTTTGAGAAATTCTGCAGCTCCATGTTATAATTGTTGGGCTTGTGATCACTTAACCAGAACTTGCGCTTGCATTACCATTTTGCGCTGTTTTGTGAGATTTCTATTCATTATTAGTCTAGTTTGGTGAAATTTCTCCATGCCGGCCATTGTGGTCTTTGTTTTTTTATATGTTTGGCTGTTAAACTGCTCAAGTACCAAAATCACATTAAAAGAAAACCAACATCCACCCAACTAATCTAGAGGAGAAACATAAGACTCTATCCTACACCTTCGAGTTGTTGTCTCTGAGCTCAGTTGCCAATAACTCAGTCATATATAGGTAAACGTAGTCAGATGCTCACATGCGTAAGTATATAAACAGATACCCATTCATATCCCATTAGATTATGCGTTTCAGATATAATATGCACCCATGGATATATGTTCTTTATCTTATATATGGATTTGATCCATTCTTTTAAAGTGGCTTCTATTGTTTCTTTAGTTTAAAACGTTTTCTTCATCATTCCAACTGCAATCATTTTGTTTCATGGTGGACTTGGTTATCTTGCAAATGATGTTCAGGCTCTGCTTCTTCGTTATGTATGAGCTCTTTTCATGTCTATATTGAATTCCAACCTTACAAGTCCAACTCAAGAGTCTCTTGGTATGGTTTTTGTCTTGACAGTGGTGACGTTGCCTTCCCCCTTTCATCGCTGGTCCGTTTTAAATTCTTCCGTGGCTGAAGTGAATCCTACAATGGGTTTAGTTCATGCACTGAGCTTAGGGGAAACCAGTGTCATTGTTGAAGACACAAGGGTCTCTGGACATGTCCAACTATCATCACTTCATGTTGTTCTGCCAGATCATATAAATTTGTACTTATTACCAGTCTACGACACTGGTGATCCTGTTGAGGCAGCAACAAGTATACCATCCTCTGCATGCTGGTACATTGTTTCTGGTCATCAGTATCTCGTTGAAATGAAAGCTTTCACAGGAGCACCACATGTGCATGAAATATATTTAACTGCGGTAATGTCTCTTTTTTTCATTGCCTTCTATATACAGATTTATGATCAGGTAAACAGGTAAAGCTTATAGTTCATGAACCATTTGATGGCCCCCCTTCTGTTTCCTTTATGCATTCAAATTCTATGAAAAGCCTTTATTTTTTCTTCTCGCAAGTAATGAAATAATCCAGGGTAAATTAGACGGTTACACGAGACATTACGTAACTATAATGTATCCCTTTGACATACATACCACAAAGCATTATATTCATTGTTAGTGATGGTGAGTTTGCGTGAAATGCGACACCTTGTCGGTATGAAGTAGGCACTCATGTGAACATGGAAGACTCATATCTGCAATAGTTTAACATTCTGAATCTCCATGTTTGTCCTATCAGTCTCAGTTCACTTCATGAGTTTTATTGGAATATTTTTGTAGAAATTCTAGTGTTCCTTAGTTGAAATATTCTAGATGTTTTCTGTCGCACTGCAGAATGAAGAGTTGCAATTAAACTACGACCATACTGAACACTGGGAAAGTTTGCCAGTCCCTGAAAGTATTGCTTTTAAGTATGGATGGCGGAATGCTCGAATTCTGGATGCAACTTCCACAGGACTTGGAAAGTTGTCAGCTTCCCTATCTTATTATAATGAACATTCGAAGACAAATGAGGTAATGTTCCAGTTGACCGTTGTTTTATTGTACCACTTATCTTTGGGCATTTGACCAATTCATGATCCTGAGACAAAGTGCTAATTGCTATTTCAGGTTCTCCAGTTGGTACAGGAAGTAATGGTCTGTGATGAAGTTAAGATTAATCTGCATCGCCAGGCTTCTGCATATTCATCTATTGTCCTTCCTTGGGCTCCTGGGATATATCAGGAGGTGGAGTTGAAGGCAACTGGGGGTTAGATCCCTTCATCAGATTACTGTCTCTCTTTATTGTTTTGAATTATTTCTGTTTTTTCACACAGTTGGCTGTGTTTAAACGTTTTGCAGGCTGTGCAGAAGAACTCACTGATTATAAATGGGTTTCATCTGATATTGACATTGTCTCTGTATCTGCTACTGGCATCATCCAGGCAAAAAGGCCTGGTAAAGCAACAATTAAAGTCGCATCTACATATGACATTCTCAACTATGACAAGGTACTCCATATATCTGTCGTAGACAGTGTTTGTAGTTTCTGGGCTCTGGTTGCAGGCCTCCACTTGTGGCATATCATTATTGCATACAAGCTGCAATTTTAAAGCCATGACCTTTACTTGTGTGGAACGACTTCAATAGTTGAGTATACACAGACATGTCTATTCTCATGGAAATTTGGCACCTTTAATATTGTTATGTTCTTCCTAGTAGATCTATTTTTATGAAATTTTCTCACAGGTCTAATCACTCTTTGCGTGGTAGATGACTATATGTCATCTTGTTCTGCTTTTAGTTTAATTAGATTCATCGGCATGTTAAGATCTTTAAGATTTTAGTTTTTTTGATAGTGCAAGTAAATGAACCTCAATGTTTGTGTATTTTGTGATTTACTAAATGTAAAGAGGCTTTGCTAATGCAAAACATACAACTGACTCTAAATACCATTTTCTTAAATAAATCAAACTAAAACAATAGCAACCAAACACTCTTTTCAAACCCAACATTAGAAACCACAAACGTTGCTGCAGAACAACAACTCAAACAATAACAAAAATATCAGAATCAAACAGGACTTGGAGCACCTTTGATTGGCACAACTGAGTGCGAAGGGTGAGTTCTAAGTGGAAAAGGATATGTAGGAGTATTAGGTGTAAATTTGTTGCTTTGACCACACATGTATCAGCATGGAGAGAAAGGAACAATAGGATCTTTCAAGATTTTTTTCTGCTGCACAAATATGTGTTAATCATGTTATCCGAAGTATAGGTTCATTTGATCATTCTGTTGAGTATTTTGTCTATTATTGTTAGACCCATTAGTTAAGGCGCATTTTTGTTAATAGGCCCATATTAGTAGAGGATTTTTCTTCTAGAATTATTCTGTTTAGTATTTTGTTTAGTTGTTAGATTAATTAGTTAAACCCCATATTAGGCCTATATTAATATAGGGTTCTTCTCTAGAATTAGGGTTTTATATGTCTATATATAGTGACAAGGTTATGTAATATACTAACTAATCCCAGTGACACTAATAGAATTCTGCCCCTCTTATGAAAAACTACACATAATAAGTGAGGTTGTAAAGGTTTTTTTGGTGATATTTTGATCCTTAATATATCTTGCTTATAGATAAACTTAAATAGATGTAGGTTTCCATAGGGAATATTGTATCACACCTTGACATTCATGCCAATCAACTAGTTGGTCCTGTTTTTCATGATTTTTGAAGGGTTTTTACTTTTGAGAAAATAAGGGATAAACTCATGGCAAGGCATACTGTGAGTGATTTGTAATTAGAAGATAGGTTGACTCTAGTCTAGGGCTTACAGTTCTGTATAGTAAATAAAGCAGTTCTCTTCCCAAAGAGGAGCCTACCATCATCAGGGTGCCTTGCCTATTCCACATAAATGGCAAGAACCACATGTCTTCTATCAGCTACTGTGGCATTTATACTACTAACTGACAAGAAAAGAAAGGATAAGAGGGATTAAGCTAATCATAGCTTTTTCCAGCTGCTGCTTGTACGGCTGTCTCCTGCTGGTCCCTCACACAGTAATGCTGCTGCTCGGATTGGTAATGGGTGGATTGGCAGGGAGTGGTCCCTTTCCATTCCTGTGTTTATGCACCTGTGTGGCCTGTCTCATTTCCCACGTATTGGCAGCAGTTCTTTTTAATTATTATTATTAAGCCATCATTTTACCAACATAGATTTATGCTTGTTTTAATTTAGGTGGTTGTTGAAGTTTCTGTGCCTTCTTCTATTGTTATGCTGAGGAACTTCCCTACAGAGACTGTTGTGGGATCACAAATTCATGCTGCTGTAACTATGAAGGCGTTAAATGGTTTGACTCCCTGAAATCATTATTCAACCTGTTCTCGTATGAGAAACTTATTTTCTAAAAATTATTTCATATCTCCAGGTGGCTACTTTTATAGATGTGATGCTTTTAGTACATCTATAAGGTGGAATACAGGAAGTGAATCTTTTACAACTGTCAATTCAACAAGCACTACTTTTCTGATGAGTAAGATTGAAATTGCTGACCCTACTTCGTCAGCGCCTTGCGCATGGACTGATATTCATGCAGCAAGTGTTGGTCGAACTGTTCTGCATGCTACACTCTCTAAGGACTACCATCGACTTGACAATTCTTTTGGCGGGCCAACTATTTTGAAGGCATCTATTGCTATTGCATCATATTTACCCCTCACAGTGCATCAGGCTGGTGATGGCAGTCAGTTTGGAGGTTACTGGTTCGATTCAAGTAAAATGGCCATGTATAATCAGATGGATGAGCTACACCTTGTTCCTGGAACCCATATAGATGTTCAGCTTATGGGAGGACCTAATAAGTGGGGAGGAGACGTGGATTTCATAGAATATGTAGATGTTATGAAAGAAAAGGAAGATCTTGCACGAGATATAGCTGTGGCATATGAGATTCCTGGTAACTCTGTGAATCTTTACAAAATTTCATGTCAGACTTTGGGGAACTCTGTAAGTTTTGGTGGCTAAGACCTATAAATTTGCAGCATCTTATTCCTTAGTGCTGACATGTAACTCTACTCTGCACCTTATATTTGCAAATCTCCATGCAATCTGTTGTATCTAATATGCCTCCCCAATTGTTCAGACCCTGATATTTAAACGTGGAAATTTGGCTGGGGACGATCATCCACTGCCAGTGGTTGAAAAAGTGTCCCTTCGACTGGCTTGTGGCTTCCCTTCATCAATTGTGGTCTTGGTGGATGAACCTGGTCGGCTTCCATACCTTTCTAAGTTTTAATTATAGCTGCCATGGCTTTCATTTGTGCTTTAAGTTGTAACAAGCTTGTATTATTTTTTAGCCTAAATCAACTATGATCTACAATTTTCAGTGAATGCCCTTGAGGTTATTACAACTTCAATTCAAGCTGAGCGTGGACCTGATCAAGTTCAATCTGTTCCTATATCCGTCGCAAATGGCCGGAGTATTAGGATTTCCGCGGTTGGTGTCAGCCACTCAGGAAAAGCTTTTGCTAACTCATCTTCTTTACCTATCAGTTGGGAATTGATCAAATGTGATGGCCTAGCATCTTGGGATTATTCTCGCAGTAACCAGTTGTCTACATCTAGCTGGGAGCGGTTCTTGGTGTTACAGAATACCTCTGGACTGGTACTTTTTGACAGATGATATGTGATGGTCTTATTGCTTTCTTTTTGCTGGTCACGAGAACTCATTGCTACTGAGGGTTGTTCTTGGGCTTGTTTAACGCATGTGTTGTGTTAGCTGGTCATTTTGAACATGCCATCTTGTAGTTTCTGATTTTAAGAATATCGAGGTTGTTCTCATAGGTGCTAGTAGTAATTCTTTGCTTACACATGAATGATAATGAGGGTGATGACAAGAATATTAAGTCTGCTTTATGTCTGAGACATGGTCTTCTGTGTCATAACGGTTTATCTGCATGCCCATCTTTTTCTCAGTGGTAGAATGCTAATGAGAAGGGTAGCGGTCACCACAAGATGTGGCACCAAATCCTTCCTGTTTTCCCTTTTGTATCTATTGGTTTGCATTGCTTACTAAGTCATTCTAGTTGTTGGCTCTACTATATTTTAAGTATTGACAGAGAGGATAGCAGAGGCTGTTTGTTTGTTTTCCTCATCTACTGTCAAAAGGTATTGTATATCAGTGACACTTGAATGTCATTGACTGACATGGCTCGTTTGTTTGTAGTGCTCAGTACGTGCTATGGTTCATGATTTTCAGCCTGGCCCAAACCGGGTGCTTACAGATGGTGTGCGTCTCCAGGTGCACAACTGAAGCTAATTCTGTTTTAATTGCTGCCTTATCTATCATTATCTGCCAAGCAGTATGTTATGAAGCAAAGGATTTGGTATGAACTTTATTAAAGTAAAAGGAAATGTTGGATAAAAAGAACAAGAACAATCTAAGAGCAAATACTCCCAGTGAGTACCAAACTAAACAATTTAGGCAATAAGTTGGAAGAGCAAGCCAATAGGCCAAAGAAGATAAAACTAATCTAGTTTTGCTAGGACTACATTCTTATTTAAACTTCAATCTAATTTTTCTTGAAATATAATAAAGCTGAATACCTAAATCAGATAATATGTCCCTCGGCTGAGTTCCTGATTTTCTACAGGGAGACCCATGGCCACCATTAGTTCTCACCCTTTCATTGCTTCAGTAACATACTACTAATTCCCCTTTATTAACTCGAAAAATCTTGAACCTTACATACGCTAAACTAGGCCTGCGAATGAGGATCCTGCTACCTGGTAGTTAGTAAATTTTATATATCTTGTATCATTCATGGTTAATACAGCTATTCATACTTTATTTGCCTTACTATAACCCTCTTCTTTTGGAAGGGAGATAGTAAGCAAAAGGAGAGAGCAGCTACGGTCTCATTCTCTAGTGAATACTAACTTGAAAATTCTGTCTGGGTTTTCTTTGTACTTCCTTCAATGGCAGCTTGTCTCTATTCTCAGAGTGTTTCCCTCCTTCAACCTGTTGTATTTCAATCCTGAGGCTAAGGTATCACGTACGCCACTTCTATAATAATCTCGCACTGTATGCTATTTCACTATGTTACATGCTTATGATGTCTTTTGTGTGGTTATTGCATTTGATGGTCTATATTTGTATAAATGTTAGCTTCTATCGTGCAAACCTCTGAAGGAGATTTCATCTGTTACCTAGCATTTTGATTACATGGGAGGTTTGAAACTTTGGGGAGACTTTCCATTTTCCACTCATCTAGTTCATATTGGCAGTTTTTGTCCCATCCAAATAAATCACCGCACGTTCTATTTGCTGTCTTGCAACCTGTTGTAACTGCCTTGTAGCTGAACTAAGCGTTCTCATCCTTTATGTCTCTTTTCTGTCAACTATGTGTTGGTTTTTATAGAACATCTATTCCTCGTTGCAGTAAGTTGCGATTTCTTTTGCCTTGAGACGCATAAGGAAGCCTGTGTGTCTATCTACACCATGATTTTCGATGCGGGGTATAGTTACGTGAAAGGAACTGTTGTTTGATGATAGCCACGTGGCTATTTAGTTTTGAAGTTCTCATGACTGTTTTACTGTACAATTTTTAAGTTGTTCAGCTTCTGAATGATGCACTGTTTTGTGATCCTTAACATACCTCTAAATATTGGAAATAAAATGGTGACAGTTTCGTTCGACTGTGATCGTGTGTTGGAGCTTTGCTTGTGTCTATGAATCTTTAATTTAATCTCCCTGATTTTTTTTGTAGCTTTCACTGATAGGACACTCACTTGACGTCAAATATTGTTGATGATTTTCTTGCTTGGTATCTCTGTAGGTAAATCTGTCAGTGGTTGGGGGAAGTTGTTTTCTGGACGCTAGTGTGAACAATTCTCAAGTTGTAGAAGTTACTCAACCCCGAGCAGGCATGTGTTCACAGTTGACACTCACTCCCAAAGGTTTAGGGACTTCAGTTGTCACGGTTTATGATATGGGGCTTACACCAGCTACTGCAGATACCTCAGTGGTAGCTTTTTGCTCTATCTTACTCTCCATAATACTTCCTGGTTGTTGCAATACCTTCCATGCTTTATATTTTCTCAGTTCTGGTCTGTTTAGAAGTTTGAAGAAATTGAGTAACCTGTGAAACATCTTGATTGGAATGGGCTGTGTAGTTTACTGTGTGTTTATGCAGTGTTTAATGATCAGAAATGAGATATACAATCCTATATTTATAGGCACCTATGGAAGGGTTTAGATAACCTATGGGAAGAGACACCTTGGAAGTGTGTCTAGGAAATATAAATAACTGAACAGGTACAATTAATTACATGCTTGACAGACATATGAACCTAATTAACTACAGAAAAAATAAATGTTCTATTTCCTAGTCTAGTGGTGCTTGTTCAACACTCCCCACAAGCTGGGTTTGTAAATGTTTTTCATGCCCAGCTTGAAGATATGATTATGAAATCTGGGACTATGGAGAGGTTTAGTAAACACATCTGCAATTTGCTCTTCAAAGGGGATATGGCTTAGATTAGTTAGACCTCCTTCATTCTTCTCCTTGATGAAGTGTCGGTCAATCTCAATGTGCTTGGTTCGATCACGCTGGACATGATTGTGGGCTATGCTGATTGTAGGCTTGTTTTCACATCTCAACTCCATTGGACCTTTCACTTTGATTCGTAAATTACATAGAATAATTCTGATCCAAAGAAGCTCACTTAGACTATTTGCAAGAGCTCTCAACTTAGATTCTGCCGAGGATCGAGCCACAACATTCTGTTTTTTGTTTCTCCATTTCACTATGTCCTGCCAGGAACACACAAAACTCTATAGTGGATCGTCGGTCAGTTAGAGAGCCACCATAATCATCATCAATGAAGGTTTGAACTGGTAGTTGTTCCTCCTTTTTGAACAAGATCCCTTGACCCGGAGTCCCCTTTAAGTTGTGTACAACCCTCTAGGCAGCTTCTTTGCGGTTTTCTTGGGTCATGCAAGAAGTGACTTAGGACACTAACCGCATAGGAAATATCAGGTATAGTATGAGAAAGGTATATCATCTTACCATATAGACGTTGATACATAGATGAATCAACCTTAGGCTCACCGTGAGCACTGTTGAGCTTATGATTGGGATCAATCGGTGAAATAGCTGGTCGACACCCACTCTTGCCCGACTGAATTAGAAGGTCTGTGATATACTTTTGTTGACTGATAGAAATGCCTTGAGATGGGCGGGCAACTTCAATTCTAAGGAAATGTTGAGAGAGCCAAGATACTTCATCTCAAATTTTGATTGAGCTGCTTTTCTAGACGTTGTCTCTTTATTGAATCATTACCAGCTACAATAATGTCATCAACGTAGACAAAAAGGATTGTGACTCTCCCTGGGCGAGATCGCCCTGACTTTGTCTATAACCAGCAGCTCAAACAACTTTGGTGAATCGTTCAAGCCAAGCTCAAGGGGACTGTTTGAGGCCATAGAGGACCTTTTTTAGTTGACATACTTTGGTAGAGTTAGACTAATCATTGAATCATGGAGAGTTTCGCATGTAGATCTCATCATGCAGGTCACCGTGGAGAAAGACATTCTTGACATCAAACTGTAATAGAGGCCAATCAAGGTGAGATGACAAGGATAATAGGATGCGAACAATGTTGAGCTTAGCCACAGGAACGAATGTCTCTTGATAATCACTCTCATACGTCTCGGTGTACCCTTTAGCCACAAGTCAAGCTTTGTACCACTCTAGAAATCCTTCAGCATTGTATGTAACAGTAAAGATCCACTTGTAATTAACAACATGCTTTCCAGGTGGTTTTGTTACAACAACCCATGTATGACTCTTTTCAAGAGCTCTTATTTTCTCTTGCATAGCATCCCTCCACTCTTTCTTGGCCAATGCTTCAGAAACATATTTGGGAATTTGGATTTCATTCAAGCTTTGGATAAACCAGGCATGAGAAAGGAGAAAATTTATTAAAGCTTACAAAATTGGCTAAAGGATAGAGAGGGGTTTTGTGCACTGACGTGCACCTTTCCGCAAAGCAATTGAAGGAGAGGTTTCCTTAGGGAGAGGATCAATACCTTGGTTAGACAATTGATCAAGTGTCAGCCATGGTGTGGATTTGTATTGCCTTGAAAATACCTTTGTTACTGGAAGGTTAGGCGAATGATCTGTGGTGGAAGAACCAGTAGGTGAGATTATCGGTTGGTCTTGTGGTGGATTAGGGGATGGGGAAGATGGTGGCGAATCTGGAGGTAGTACAATGTGTGGTGGATCAGGCAGTGGTGAAGATGGCTATGAAGATTGTGAATCTGGTGTTGGTAAAGTTTGTTGTGATGGTGGAGTAATGGTGAAGGTGGGAAGAGGATGTTGATTTTCTTCGGTCTAGGAGGAAGAATGAGGCGGAGAAGAGATAGGGTCAGGGTGAAAAGGCTCTGATTCATGAAAAGTAACATCAAAATTATGTAGCTTTTCTTTGAAGTGGGATTGTAGCATTTGTATCTTTTTTTAGTAGCAGAATATCCTAAAAAGATACATTTGGTCAAGCGTGGATCCAATTTCCTCTTTGAGGAGTGGGAATATGAACAAAAGCAGTGCACCCAAAAGCCTATAGGTTAAGTTCAGAAGAGATTTTGTGTAGAGGGAAAAACTAATGAAGACACTCAAACGGGGATTTATTTTGGAGATTGCGAGTGGGCAATTTGTTGATAAGATGACATGCTGTTAGTGTAGCTTCACCCCAATAGTGTTTAGGAGTATTTGATTAGAAGAATAAAGCACGAATCATTTCAAGTCGATGGCGACTTTTCTTTGAGCAGTGCCATTCTGTTGTGGAGTGTATGGGCAGGAAGATTCATGAATGATACCTTTGGAGAGAAAGAAAGAGTTAACAACATGGTTGAAATAAACAATAGCATTATCAGTGCGAAAGCATTTTATAGTGGTGGAGAATTGGGCGTGAATCGTGTTGCAGAATGTGGGAATGATTGAGCTCACATCACTTTTGTTTTTCATGAGAAAGACTCACATAATGCGAGTACAATCATCAATAAATGTAATATACCACCTAGCTTCAGAAATATTAGCAATTGGTGAAGGTTTCCAAACATCAGTGTGAATGAGATCAAAGGGAGAACTACTCATGGTATTACCTTGAGGGAAAGACACTTGAGTTAGCAAATTCCATACATCACGTTGAAAATTTGAAACACCAATACCATTAAAGAGGTGTGGAAACATGATTTTTAGCACATGAAAGGAGGGGTGACGAAAGCGCTTATGATGGCACCAAATAGCATATTGGTAGTAGTAGCGGTTGAAGCAAGTGCTTTAGGTAAGGAATTCAAGGCAACAAGTATATCATGGTAGTACAATCCATCCCGCTGCTTAGCATACACCATGAAGGAAAGAAAATAGCAACACAATTAAGATCACTAGTCAATTTGTGGATGGATGCAAGGCTCATGGCAAGTCCGGGAACATTCAAATGTAGTTGGTTAGAATGTATGACATTGCTGTGTCCAGCAACACATGCAGACATGTCAGTAGCAGTAGTAGTGATGTCATTAGTGGAACAAGGAGTAAGTAAAGATGAGGTAGAGGTCATATGTGAGGTAGCACCTAAATCCAATATCCATTCTGAATGGGGAGACTGTTATGAAGCATTATGACAATTTTGTAGAGGGTTTAGTTTGCAGAGCAAGAGAGCAATGGCCAGAATCCTGAGGGCGCAGAGTTGCCATATGTAGAAGAGGTAGAATTTGCCTGTCCAGTACTAGGACCACGTTTATCTTGTAATGGGTCTTAGTAGGTGAGGGTACTTTAGTAAATGTTTAGTCCTAGCTATTTTGGTATAAAGGGGGAGGGTATTGCTGTATTAGGCATTCAGTCATGGAGATGTTGTATTAGGCCTTTTAGAGAGGCTATTGGCATCTTCGGAGTTTCTTAGCAAGATAGGGCTTGGACTTATCAATTGTTACCAGAGCCCTTATCCCGCTGATGGTGCTATTGGGAGTCACACAACAGCAACATGTGGAATGGAGTGAGCGGTATTCCAAAACCTTCATACTGATGGAAACAACACCAACCAGGTACTGAGCTCTCCCCAAAATCCTCATTCGAGGGCTATTTCATAATCTAACTTCTTGATACCCTTTATAATCCCCCTCTTCACTCTATATAGTAGTAGCCTATAATAAAGGTGCTAGAATAATGCTGACATAACAAACTTCACGACTAACAAACTCCTGCATTTCTAATATTCTGCTCCCTCCTCCTATATACATGGCCAAGATACGTATCCACTTGTCTAGACTCTTCACATACTTTGACGGTGTTGATCCAGAGGAGTGGTTGCTTGCTACTGACTGGTATTTCAACTTCTGTGAGATCGACAAAGCTGATAGATTTCAGGTGGCTGCCAAGTATATGGAGGTAGCAGCTCTTCTCTTCTTTGAATGAAACTGGACCCAATTTGGACACATTTCTTGGTCATTCTTCCAGGGTGAGTTAACTGAAAGTTTCAACGGCTTTCAAAGAAAAAAATCTTCGCTTCTGGTGTGTAGTTCCTTGCACGCCTCGTCAAACAATCAAGAAAGTCAAAGCAGCTGAAGGAGGAAATTGGAGATCAATAGGGAGAAATGATCGATTGGAAAGAAGAGATTGTGTTTAGAATTGAAGAATCAAAAATCAAGATCATGACAAAGGATGTGGAATCGAAAGTGATGTCGTATCGAGGAACTACAGCGGAATGTAAAGGATGAGAACGAAAATCAGGGAGGAATATTAAACCATGGATACTTCAAGAGGTGGAGGTTTGTCGTCGATGACATAGTAGGCTCACTGGATTTAGAGTGTCTAACAAGAGAAGAAGACAGAGAAGGTTCGTTCAGAAGAAGGAAGAAGAAAAGAGAAGGATCAAGCAAAGGTAAAGGGGGACGGATACTCTAGGTAGTCGATTCATAAGAAATAGAGAAAATTTTCTGCATTCCCAAGACTACCACAACGTTCAATCTCCGTGCAAGTAGTGTTGATTAGGAGATCTCAGGGAAATGAAAAGAAGAGGAGACTGATAGCGAAGAGGTGGGAAATTGGAATTCGATCGACTGAGGAGGAGGAAGAAACAGATTAGGAAGAAGGGAGAAAAGCAGAGTTAATTCACGTACATGGTAATCAAAATCCCTAACCCTATTTTCTCCCCTAAATCTTCCATTTGCTCTGCAAGAGCTTCTCGGCTGGCCAAATTCTATGGAAGAGGGGACGGCTGGAAGAGGAGTGTTGTTAAGGATTTTAGCACGAACCTGATGATACTCTGGATTTAGGCCGGATAAGAAGCAGTACAGCCGTTGCTGATTCAGGTAAATATTGTGATGAGTGGCATCAGCAGCTCATGACCAAGTAAAGGTTTGATACTGATCAAGTTTGGCTTCTGTGACAGATCAAGTACCTTGCTTGAGAGTTATGGTTTGAAGCCACAAATCATAGACAAAGGCACCGTCTTGGGCTGAAGAGTAGGATTGTTGTATGTAAAATTGAAATCCCAAATTTCTTTTGCAGTGTCTAGATAAAGACGCGTGCTACTATATTTGGGTCCATAGAGTCCCATAACCAGGCACGAATATTGGTATTGATTTTCTGCCACTCTGTGTCATTGTCCCCTTCTGCTGGCTTTGATTTTGTAAGGTGGTCGTCAAGGTCTTTGCGATGGAGAAGTGTGTTCACCAACTTACACCAACCAAGGTAGTTTGATCCATTAAAATTATAGGATGAATGGACTGGGGGTAGGTCGAATTTCTGGTGTTTAAGGGAAGCGGCGGCAGCAGCAGCATTTACAATGGTGGAGTGGAGAGACTCACACTAGATTAATAAAGAGAGAGGTGGAGACACCTAGAAGACAGAGTTAGTGCAATAAGATTGGAGATGCACTAATGAGAGAGGTGAGCTGAGAGCACCGCAGGAGAAAAGAACACCTAGATGGGGCAAAGATGCCCAGAAAGAAAAGGTTTGGTGCTAGAGATTTAGAGCTGGAAGTGTAACCAGAAATTAAAGAGGAGGCTGCTGTGTTGAGAGAGAGAGAGAGAGAGAGAGAGGGAGGGAGGCTTTGATACCATGTAGTTTAGTGTGTTTATTAGTGTTTGATGATCAGAACTGAGATATACTGCCCTATATTTATAGGCACCTATGGAGGGGTCTAGAATCTAGATAACCTGAGGGAAGAGACACCTTGGAAGTGTCTATCTAGGAAATATAAATAACAGAACAGGTACAATTAATTACATGCTGGACAGACATAAGAACCTAATTAATTAACATAAATAATAAATGCATAATTTCCTATATTTATAGCCATGTGATTCTCATTGTCTGTTGGTGGTTATATTGTCGTGGTTTTTTCCCCCTCAAGACAGAGACATCTGATAGATTTTCCCATACATGTCCTCTCATACTCATAGGTTCTAGTTGCTGATGTGGATTGGATAAAGCTTGTCCCAGATGAGGAGCTAAGTGTCATGGTGAAGGATCACGATCTCCTATGAACCTTACAGTTTACATCAACTTTATCCCTTCTAAATGAATTACTCATCACTTTTATGCTTATATATTTTCTTGAATTTTCAGATGGGGGGTTCCCAATCTATTGATTTGCTTGCTGGAGTTGACGCTGGACATACATTTGCCTCTTCTCAGGTTTGAAGACACTTGGTCTATTTCAGATATGCTAAACTTAGTCCTCTGATTGTATGAGTGAGATGGAACTACTCCTAGAAAGTTTGTTATATGTGGGGGGTGGTGATGTACTAATATATTTAGAAGTGTCATGGATCACTGATGGTGTTTTTATCAAGATAGGTCTTTTTCTGCCAGTTGACATATATTGACCCCCTTTACTGGCCCTCTCAGCTTCAAATCTTTAATGTATAGGGGTCATATTTTTGGCTGTCTGCATATTGTCTTTTGACAGAGATCACTCCCTCCTGTACTTAACTCAGATAAAAGGTGGTTTAAAATAAAGAGCATGTATGACCTGTGACAATCTTTTTGTGGTATGCCATGGACTGATGATCTATGGATGAAAATTTGATAATTGACTCTATATCTATGTTTCTCTTAAGATCACTAGATGCTCTGCTAATGCAACCTGAATGTAGTGAAAGATAAACATTGAAGGGCCTAGAGTTCTTCGTTCTCTGGACATGATTAAAGCGATAAAAATTTCAACAAGTTCTCATTGTAGATCATTAACTACTATGGAATATCCGAGTGAACATCATGATATTCATTGAATAGTATTTATTATTCTATTTCAGACCTCCTGACATTGATGCGGAACTACATAGTTGTATTGAGCTTTTCTGGCCATTGATTAGAATGCTCGACTCTTTTGGCAGTATATTCACATGAATGTCCGAGCGCACATCAAAGACCATATTGTTGATCTTGGGGATGACAGTGCTATGAAACATACTGGAGTGTGGCACATCAGTGCTTCAAACTTTAAATTATATGGAAGACATCTTGGTGTCACCACTCTCTATGTAAGTTTAGCATCTTTCATTTCAGTGTATTAAAGCTTGAGTTAGATCTTTTGGACGTGAATGGTTTTCTTTCCCCAACAGGTTAGTGCTAGGCGACTGGATGGTGAGGAAATAGTGAGTAAACCCATCAAAGTGGAAGTTTATGCTCCACCAATGTTGCATCCTAATGAAATTTTCTTGGTGCCGGGGGCAAGTTATGTGGTATGCTTTGTGCCATGAACATTTCTTTTTCTTTATCTGATTAGTTGCTTAGTACTTGTGTCCTTGAGTTTCAATAACCTGGAGATTTTTACCAATTCTCACAATAAAGAACTATAGATGTTGAAAAAAGGATCCCAAATTCCCACAACAAATACATGGATTCTTGATCAATTGCTTTCGTATAAGTTCTACTTGCTCTAACCAACAGAAATCGTGTTTACCAGAAGGGGCCTTTGCTTGTTTTCACCCTTGGTTTGGTATTATCGAGCTGTGTAATTGCTGTAATATATACAGCTAACCTGGAGTCTGTAGCAGGATAGTAACTTTCTTCTGATATAGAGTATTTAACCAATTTTTCTGGTGCTGAGGCGCAGGCTGGGGGGAGAAATCACGCCCCTAAAATTATCCCCAATTTTTCTGGTGCTGAGGCGCAGGCTGGGGGGAGAAATCACGCCCCAAAAAATACCCCCAATTCCTGGGCTAATTTTTTGCTGATAACAGGCTGAAGCAAGCCGGTGCTGACCTTGAATATGTTGAGCCCTCTATCGTGGATGGTGAACTGTCCATAACAGTGGAAGAAGAGGAAATCCAAGATGAAATAATCTTCTGGAAAAACTCAACCGTCAGTTTCATTCTTGGAGTTGATCTCCCCTTTGCTGCTATGGATAGGTATCTTAGAAATATATGGGCTGGCCTGGGCATTGAATCCATCTACAGACTGCAACAAGGGGTATACCTTACCAGATTCTCCACTGAGCAAGGTAAATTTAGTGCTATCGAAGGAAGCTGGACATTCAGCGGAAAGCCATTGTTTGTGAAACCTTGGTCTGAGGACTTTGAGATGAATAAGGATGCGGGGAACTCTTTTCCAATCTGGATTAAGTTTCCCCTCCTCAAGCTTCAGTATTGGAACAAGAGGACTCTTAGCAAGCTTGCAAGCCTTATTGGTCAGCCTTTATTCATGGACAGATGTACAATCAACAAGGAGAGGCTTGGGTTTGCTAGAGTGCTTGTGGAGATTGTCAAAGGCAAGAAGCTGCCTGAGCAAGTCACTATCTACGACAAGGGAGGGCCTACTCTGCAACAAGTGGAATATGAATGGAAGCCAACCTGGTGTAATTTGTGCAGCAAGCTGGGACATACTGAAAACAAGTGCAGAGTTGCTACCAAACAAATATGGCTTGAAAAGAAAAAGGCTGAGGATACAAACCACATTGCCCCTCCAGTGAGTGAGAAAGTAAACAGCAAGGTTGCTGCTCTGCCTGATCCCCCTGAGGCTGATGTGGCACCCAACGATCAGCAAATCCAAGATGATGGGTTCAGGACTTATATTGCTTCTAAGAAAGTTAGAAGGAAAGTCTTTGGCCAGCGGAGCCCTTCTAAAAGCCCTCATCTCCCTGTGAGATTAATCTCCACCATTGAGGAGCATCCAGTGGCTGTTTCTAGTAGTTCAGATGAGGAGTGCAGCAGTGGAGCTGATTGTGATTCAGATCAAGACAGTTGTCATGAAGATGATCCAAATAGCAAGCTGGAACACTAGGGGCCTAAACCACCCAAATAAGCACGACGCGGTTAGGAGATGGATTAAGGATAATGTCCTGAATTTTGGAGCTGTTTTGGAGACCAAAGTTACTAGAAATAATCTTCAAAGTGTTGAGAGGCTTTGTTTTGGCAGATGGAAAACACTCTCTAATATTGACCATGTGGAAAAGGCTCGCATTATTGTTTTTTGGGATGACTCCTGTTGGGAGGTGCAACCTCTTGTTTTGTCAGATCAACTAATACATTGCGAAGCAGTTTCCAAAGCTAATGGCAACACCCTTGTTGTCACTTTTGTCTACGCAGCAAATGACCACCTTCAGAGAAGGAGTTTATGGCAAGCCCTGGAACATATCAGCACCACCATGGCCAAGCCATGGACCCTCCTTGGTGATTTCAATGTTATCAAAAATAGAGAAGAACGTGCGGGAGGTAGTGGTTCCCTTGGAAGTGAAACCCTAGAATTCAGAAATTTTCTGCACAATTCCAGTTTGGAAGATCTGAAGTTCATGGGTTATTTCTTCACTTGGTGGAATAAAAATGAAGATGGAAGAACTATATGGTCTAAGTTGGATAGAGTCCTTGTCAACGAGTGTGGACTGCCACGTTTGGTAACTCCTTTGCTCAATTTCTCCATCCTAATATCTCTGACCACTGTCCTTCCATTGTTAAAGTGCAGGAGTGTATTAATTTTGGCCCCAAACCTTTTAAATACTGCAAGATGTGGAGTTCCCATGCAGACTTTCACCATTTGGTTAGGGCTGCTTGGGATATAACCCACCATGGGTCCCCTATGCGCCAACTTTGTAGCAAGTTGAAGGATCTAAAAATCTCCCTCAGGCAGTTGAACCTTCAGCACTTCTCTGATATCTCTGTGAGAGTGGAGGAGGCCCAGAAAAATCTGGAAGATATCCAAGCGAATCTCCAGTCTGACCTCTTCCACGACAACTTAATCAGAAGTGAAAAGATTGCAGCTTGCAACCTAAAGCAACTCTACTGTGCTGAGGAAAGCTTCCTCAAACAGAAAAGTCATTGCAACTGGCTCAAATCTGCGGATAGGAATAACAAGTATTTCCATGCCGTCATCAAGCGAAGACATGCTAGAAATTCTATTACGTCTATCGTTGGTAGCGATGGGCAGCTCAAAACCAGCCCTGACGATATCTCAGCCGAACTGACCGCTTACTTCCAAAACCTTCTAGGCACTTCTGGGGACTGCCAGAAACTTGATCATGCTATGGTAAATCGAGGGGCTCTCATTTCTGACGATGATATATCTGGCCTTTGCAGTGATGTAGGTGATGAGGAAATAAAGAAGACCCTCTTCTCTATTCCCGATGCTAAGGCACCTGGGCCTGATGGCTATAGCAGTGCATTCTTCAAGGATACCTGGGATATCTCTGGTCCCCTTATATGTAAGGCGATCAAAGAGTTCTTCATCTCCGGTTCTCTTATAAGAAGCGTTAACTGCACAGCCATTACTCTTGTCCCTAAGAAGGACAACCCCAGCAGACCTATTGATTTTAGACCCATCTCTTGTTGTAACGTGGTCTATAAGATTATCAGCAAGATCCTGGCAAACAGAATCCAGTTGGTTTTGGGACCTCTCATAAGCCCTAACCAGGCTGCTTTTGTCAAAGGCAGGCCCATCTCCCACAATGTTCTGTTGTGTCATGAGCTTATCAAGGGCTACAAAAGAAATAAAATTTCCCCCAGATGTGTGCTCAAAATTGACCTCCAAAAGGCTTTTGACAGTGTTAACTGGAATTTTATCCATGATCTCCTTCAAGCTCTCAAGTTTCCTCCTATCTTTGTGGGGTGGATCATGGAATGCATCACCACTCCAAGCTTCTCAGTTGTTGTTAATGGCAGCCTAAAGGGGTTCTTCCAAGGGAAGAGAGGGCTTCGACAAGGGGACCCCATCTCCCCCTATATTTTTGTTCTTTGTATGGAATACCTAAGCAGGCTTATGCTCAGTCTGGAGAATGACAAAGATTTCTACTATCATCCACTATGTAGAAGGTTGAAGCTTACCCACCTTTTCTTTGCAGATGATCTTATGCTCTTCTGTAAGGCTAAAGCTGGGGCAGTTAATGCTATGATGCAGCTGTTCAGCTCCTTCTCCAAATCCTCAGGGTTGGAAGCTAATCTGAGCAAAACCAAGGTTTTCATGGCTGGCGTTGACGACGATTTCAAGGCCTATCTTTCTTCTAACTTCAGCCTGGAGGAAGGCAAGCTGCCCATCAAATACCTTGGGGTCCCCCTTAGCCCAACCAAGTTCACTGCTGTTGACTGCCAAGACTTGATAGATAAGCTGGTTGGTAGGATCAAGAGCTGGCCCTCTAGATTCCTCAGCTATGCTGGAAGGCTCCAACTTATCAAATCTGTCCTATTATCTATGCAGATCTACTGGATGAGGATTTTTGCCCTACTAAGAGAGTTAATCACGAATTCATTTCTGTTTGTAGCTTTCTTATGGGCGGGTAACACTGACACCAGGAAGCAAGCGTGGCCTGGAAGACTGTGTGCCAGCCAGTGGGGAGAGGTGGCCTTGGCATTAAGTGCCTAGCTACCTGGAACAAAGCCGCCATCTTCAAGCAAATCTGGCAAATCGAATCCAAGCAAGACACTTTGTGGGTGAAATGGATTAATGGTTAC
Source organism: Limonium bicolor (assembly GCA_023374045.1). Taxonomy (NCBI): domain Eukaryota; kingdom Viridiplantae; phylum Streptophyta; class Magnoliopsida; order Caryophyllales; family Plumbaginaceae; genus Limonium; species Limonium bicolor. The sequence goes on along the minus strand of CM041778.1, from coordinate 188,662,048 downwards.
TACCTAAAAGGGCAATCTATTTGGGATGTAAGCATCCCCAGTGATAGCTCTTGGTGTTGGAGGAATTTATTGAACCTGAGGCAGTACGCCATTACTCATCTCTCTGATGGTAATGGAATTGCATGGCCCATGCTGAGCAACGTTTTCTCTATTAAAAAGTGTTATGATAAACTGCATGTGACTACCCCAAAAGTCCATTGGAGCAAGGTGATCTGGAGCAAAGGGAATTTTCCCAGGTGCTCTTTTATTTCATGGCTTGCTGCCAAAGGGAGGCTGGCTACCAAAGACCGTATGAGGAAATGGGGCATCCCCACAGATGAAACATGTGTTCTCTGCAATAGAGATAAGGAAACACTGAAGCACCTGCTATTCAGATGCAGGTTTACTACAGATATGTGGAATTCAGTTTGGAATCATTACGGGGGTATTAGAGCACCTAAGGACTGGCCTAATCTTCTTAGATGGGTTAGCAATAGATGGAGGAAGAATTGTAATACTCATAGAACCTTCTCTTTTGTCTTCACCTACCTTATCTACTTTGTTTGGAGGGAAAGAAACAATAGAATCTTTAGAAGCTCCTTTTGTACAGCACAGACCTGTGCTAACCTTGTAATTAGAAAGGCTGCTCTCAGCAACCTATAGGTTGTAATGTTGGATATTTTCCCTTTAGTTTAATATACTACTAATTACCAAAAAAAAAATCCATGTTTTTGTTTTTGCAGCTTTATCTCAGAGGAGGCCCAACATTTGGTGTCACCGTTGAGTATGCTAGCATGGATGACAATACTGCAAAGTTACACAATTCGTCTGGAAGACTTTCTGCCATGTCACCAGGAAATACTGTAAGACCATTCCTCTCATTAATAAAAGAAAGTTACGGTTTCTTGGCCAATTTTATCGTGTAGTCTACTTGCTTTGTGCGTCTGTGTAATTGTTTCATTTACTCACTCCTTAATTCTCTGTTGCCATTTTGGCTATAATTGTTACAAAGCATGGTGTCTTCTCTTTTCTTTGTGAAGTTTGTCAGATGTTTGAATGGAAATTGACTGCTCCCTGCAAATGGATATATATGCTATCAGTAACTTGTCCTCTATGTAGTTTTCACATCGGACTTCCATGTAGGAGTCTGCTGTTCTACTTCATTTCCTTGGCTCTGTTGTCGGTCGACAGAACTAGAAAAGAATTCAGAAAAGATCAAGATGAAAGTCAAATATTTGTTTATAAATTGATCAGTTTTCGAGTAGACTAAATTGCTTTCTCGAACCAAGTGCCTGTAAAGATACAGAGAAAACAAAAAGATGTGCAGGAAAAGATAACAGAGTATACGCAGAGAAGAGAATGAGTTACGCGATGAAGAAGAGAATGAGCTTCGATTCTTATTCATCAGAAAATAAGAGAAGAGCAAGACAGCTATATATACTAGCTGGAGCTCAAAGAAAATACAGCTGGCAAGAAAGAGATACGCAGCGTTTTAAGAAACTAACAAGCTGCAACTAACAAGCTGCTGCTAGCTAAACTAGCTAGTTATTAATACGTAAAGCAATAGGGAATAGTATTATATCTCCACACCCCCCCGCAAGTTATGCATCTGAGAAACAGAAGCATGACTTGACAATGATGTATTGGAGCAAACCCCCATTTGAGGAAGATGTCGCTGATATTGTTTCCCGGTCAAACTCTTAGTAAACATATCAGCAAGCTGAGAGGAACTGGGTATGTACTTAACAGAAATGAGCCCCTGCTGAAGTTGTTCACGCACATAATGGCAATCAATTTCCACATGTTTGGTACGTTCATGAGCAACAGGATTTGTAGCAATGAATATGGCAGATTTATTATCACAGTGTAGAGGTATAGGAGTAATGGAATCCACTCCTAATTCAGACAATAACCTGCTTAACCATGCTAACTCAGAGGTGACTTTGCGCATAGCCCGGTATTCAGCCTCAGCTGAAGACAACGAAACGCAAGCCTGTTTCTTAGCCTTCCAAGCAATCGGGCACCACCAAACTGAATATAGTATCCACTGACGGAACGTCTAGTAAGGGGGCATGCTGCCCAGTCCGAGTCGCAGTAGGCTTTAAGACGAAAGTCTGGACGATTATTCAGCAGGATACCATTGCCTATAGTACCACGTAGATAACGTAATACATGCTGAGCAGCAGAGAAATGAGCATGATGTGGTTCCTTGAGAAATTGAGAAAGTAACTGGACAGTAAAACTCAAATCAGGTCGTGTATTAGTAAGATAGTTGAGCTTACCGACCAAACGTCGATAAACTTCAGGATCTGGTAGGGGTGAACCATCAGAAGGTTTCAACTTGAGACTAAGATCAAGTGGACTAGCCACGGTTCGTAGAGCTGTAGTGTCAAACTCATCTAAAAGCTCTTCGAGGAATTTCCTCTGCGTAACGATTAAACCAGAGGAACTATGAGTGAATTCCAGTCCCAAAAAATAATGTAAATCACCCAGATCCTTGATCTTGAATTTACTGTCCAGTTGAAGCTTTAAGCGAGATATCTCTGCAGCATCATTCCCACACACCAGTAAATCATCAACATACACCCCGATATGAACAACAAGATCATTATGTCTTCTGGTAAATAAAGACGGATCATTGCGGGAGCTAGCATATCCTTGTGTTTGAAGAAAACTGGTGAGTTTTGCATACCATTGGCGTGATGCCTGTTTAAGGCCATAAAGAGAGCGAAGAAGTCTACAGACTTTCTGAGAATTAGAATCCAGTCCTTCAGGCAAAGTCATGTAAATCTCTTCATCGAGATCCCCGTGCAGAAATGCATTATTAACGTCTAACTGCGCTATGCTCCAATTCTTTTTCACAGCCACAGCCAAGAGGGTTCTGATTGTGGTCATCTTGACCACAGGAGAGAAAGTATCTGTGTAATCAATCCCTTGCTTCTGTGTGAATCCACGAACTACAAGACGGGCCTTGTAGCGTTCTAATGTGCCATCAGATCTCAATTTCGTCTTGTACACCCATTTGCAGCTAATAGCTTTCTTCCCTTTAGGTAAATCAGTGACCACCCATGTGCCATTTCTAACCAGAGCATCAAGCTCCTCTTTCATCGCTTGGCGCCAATGAGAAAACTGAACAGCTTCCTTAAATGATCATGGTTCTGTAACATGAAAACCAGTGTTAACCGTTTCACAAGTAGCTACACAAGCTGTACTGTAAACAGGCTGTCCTCCTGTAATGTCTGTTAAAGAAAATACAGGAAGCTTAGAAATTTGAGATTCCTGGTCCGCTGTAGCAGTCAGGCGAGCGGATAGTATCTGAGTGAACTCATCTTCTGCAGAAGGAAGAAGAGTAGTTTCTCCAACAAAGAAATCTTCTAAATATGCAAGAGTTTGATGCCTTCGTGAAGACCTGCGAAGATTATCGAGTTGCTGTGGTAGATCAGCTGCAGACTGTGTAACAGATGGAACAATTGGCATGGGCTCTATAGAAGGTGAAACAACTTCCAGAGGAGCTCCTGATGACAAATCATCTTGAGCACTGATGTCTGTTACATCATTGGGAGGAGGATCTGCAATATTTACAACTGGTGCTGCTTCTCCTTGATCGTGAACACCAATTCTCCATTCTGGAAAAAATTTTCGAGGAGGAGAATCATCATCAGCAATGACAGAATGTGATGGAAACGGGAAATCCGTTGGTGAAGTGTCTTCTTGGGTGTTTCCTTTGAAAGGAAACACATTTTCATAAAATACCACATCACGACTGTGGATAACTTTATTATCTTCGATCTTCCAAAGCTTGTGGCCCTTGCTGATAGGACTGGGATCTAAATAAATGCACTTGAATGCTCGTGGCTCAAATTTTTGTTTATGACCTTTGACATTAGCTGCGTATGCTAGACATCCAAAGGTTTTTAACAAATCATAGGTGGCTGACTTGCCATAGAGAACCTCAAAAGGTGCCTGTTTATTCAGAACATCAGATGGAATTCTATTAATGACATAAGTGGCAAACAGCACACAATCACCCCAAAACTTCAAAGGAACTCCTGAGTGAAAGTAAACAGCTCTTGCTGTCTCAAGAACGTGTCGGTGCTTTCTCTCAACAACACCGTTCTGTTGAGGTGAATGAGGACACGACCGTTGATGTAAAATTCCTTTCTGAGCAAAGAATTCTATATTCTCTTTGGAACCTCCCAACTCAAACGCATTATCTGATCTCGCAACTTTGATCTTTTTCGCAAACTGTGTCTCCATCATAAGAATGAAAGATTGCAAAAGTCTTGTAGCTTCAGATTTATACTTCATAAGAGTGACCCATAAGCATCTGCTTTTGTCATCTACAATGCTCAGAAAATATGAATAACCATCATGTGTCTTTTCACTACAAGGTCCCCAAGTATCCACATGGATTAAATCAAAACAACTAACACTCCTGGTCTGAGAAACCGAGAAGGGTAATCTATGGCCTTTGGCCTTATTACAAGAATCACACACAGAAATATCAAAATTGTCACTGCTCCTGACTAAACCTAACTCTTTAAGTTTAGTAAAAGAAGCATGACCCAGTCTGTTATGCCAATACAGACTGTTATTAACTGTACTGGATCCGCAGCTGCTCTGGTTTCCTCCTTTCTGTTGAAGAAAACTCTCAAGAGAGTTGACATCCAGGATATAGAGACCATTGACCTGCTGAGCTATTCTAGCTTCAATATTCGATCGTTGGTCCTGCAATACACACCAGCGATCATCAAACATTAGTCTGCAACCAAATTGCTTAGTGAACCTGTTGACAGACAGCAAATTATGTTCAAAACTTGGTACGAAAAGAGCATCTTTCAACACTAAGTGTTTCCCAAGAATAACATCTCCTTTTGTCTCAATCATCTGAGTTCTTCCATCTGGCATAGATACACTATGATTCCTTTCAAGTCTTGTTTCATCTCTGAACAAGTCTTTAATGCCACTGAGATGATCAGTAGCACCAGTGTCGATAATCCACTTGATGTTATGATTCTTAACAGAACTGCTTTCAGCAATCAGACATTGTGAAACAGTCTTATGAAATACTCCCTCCGTCCTGAATTGACCGTCCTGTTTACTATTTGGACATGTCGTTTGACTTCAATTTTTAACATATAAGATAAATTAATTTTGGAAATTAAAGTTTTGCATATGATTCCTTACATGATAAACTATATGTTACAAAATTTAGTTTTATAAAATTATTTTATTTTATATGCTTAATATTGAAGTGAAAAAACGTGTCATAAAGCAAACAGGACGGTCAATTCAGGACGGAGGGAGTAAATCGGTACCTGCAAAATTGCAGGAATAACTCTCTTCGTGACCAACATTCATCTTCTGCAAGTAGTTAATCAGGAAATCTATCTGTTCACGCGGCAATCCAGAACTCATTCCAGAACTTGAATGATTCGAAGGATTCGAAAATTCAGCTTTATCATCCACCTTTCCACTACTCGCAACATTGGCTGTAGTCTTCTTATTTTTTCCAAATTTCCAGCCATTAGGATAACCATGCTTAGCAAAACAGTTATCCTCACGATGTCCTTGTTTCCCACAATAATTGCAAGTCTCTCTAATCCTCTTTCCTTTATTCTGTTGCCATTTAATCTGTTGTTGCGGACCATGAGTCTCAGCTATATTAGCAAAACTGCTGCTACCTTCACCTTCTCCTCTTCTTTTCTTATTACTCTCTCGTTGCCTTTCTTCAGCAAGAATCAGAGGGTAGGCACTTTCCATCGAGGGTAGAGGCTTCATCATTAAGATGTTTCCTCTTGTATTGATGTAAACATCATTCAATCCCATGAGAACCTCTATCTTCTTATCCTCCTCCAAAGTTTTTTTTATTTTTTCAGATTTACTGCAGTCACAACAGACAAGATCAATGACGGAACTCAACTCATCCCAGATCCGTTTGAACTTTGTGAAATAAACATTGACGCTATCTGTTCCTTGTCCAAGATCACAGAGTTCCTTCTTTAAATTGAATCTCCTAGTCCCGTCTATTTGATCGAATCTAGCTAATAAGCCGTCCCAGACTTGCTTTGCTGTAGTGCTGTAAACTAAACTCTCGCAAAGGCTCTTGTCTAAGGCATTTAGAATCCACGACATCACTAGACCATTGCAACGTTTCCAGGCACGCAATCTCGCCTCGTCATCAGTCGGCATAGAAATTGTGCCGTCTATCATCCCTATCTTATTCTTAGCTATAAGCGCCATTAAAACAGTACGCTTCCACGTTTGAAAACCAACTCCTCCATCAAACTTACTAGCAATTATCATACCTGGATGATCCGAGGTATGTACGTACAGTGGATCGGAAGGCTCCACATCCTTCGTTCTGGATCCAGTCAACGTATCCAGTAATTGCTCCAGAGATCTTGTACTCGAAGCCGTTTCCGTTTCTCCTTCCATCTTTCTGCTGTAATACTCTGATCAAATCAACCGCTTATCCTTACGTAAGCTCTGATACCATGTAAAGATACAGAGAAAACAAAAAGATGTGCAGGAAAAGATAACAGAGTATACGCAGAGAAGAGAATGAGCTTCGATTCTTATTCATCAGAAAATAAGAGAAGAGCAAGACAGCTATATATACTAGCTGGAGCTCAAAGAAAATACAGCTGGCAAGAAAGAGATACGCAGTGTTTTAAGAAACTAACAAGCTGCAACTAACAAGCTGCTGCTAGCTAAACTAGCTAGTTATTAATACGTAAAGCAATAGGGAATAGTATTATATCTCCACAGTGCCACTATCAGTACTCCACAACTCAACCTTTCTTTTATCACAAAAAGCTCTTGCTGATTTCATCTCACAATCTCCTTCGTCCAACGGACAAGAATAGTAAGTAGAACAAAATCACAGGAACAGCAGCGTCAAAAAGAGAAGCACAAAAATGGGATTGGATGGAACGAGGAACAGTGTTGGTGGATTGTACACTCCTTGAAGGAAAATTGAAAAAGAAACAAGTGCAAAGAGACAAAGTAGATGATGGTGAACGAGGTGGAACATGGAAAAGAGGATGGGGTGTGGAAAAGGATTAGGGCATGGAAATATGTTGATGATGAGGAAAAGAGGATGGGGTGACGAAAAGAGACAAAGTAGATGATGGTAAACGAGGTGGAACATGGAAATATGTTGAGCTAAATATAGGAGGTGCGGTGCTCCTTTGAGAATTGTGTTGTGACCCCAAAACTACCAGCTGATTGGTTAGAGGAACAGAATAGATTTGAGCTTCTTTTTTTTGTCAAAATCAAACACGTAAGTTTGAGCTGACTTACAAGTTACTACTGGTGGTACTTGAGGGCTTAAGTAATCCTATGAGAGAACACCCGGTGTCATCATAGTTTGACCTGCATTATGTTTTGTTTGGAAAATGTACGATCACTGCCATATACTAACCAATTCGAATTAGGTTAATCTTTGGCTAAAATGTATGCTGACATTTATAAAAGAACCTGTTTCTTGCAAATCATGTTATCACTCTGGCTAATTCATATAACATTTTTTGCTTACCAGACTGTTGCCGCTACCATATATGGGACTGGAAATGCTGTCATTTGTCAAGCATTTGGAAAAGTTGTGGTGGGCGTTCCATCTTCAATGATATTGAATATGCAGAGCAAACAGCTTTCTATTGGTCGTGAGACGCATGTATTTCCTTTACTATCTGAGGTAAGACAAACTATCTGTCGGTCTTTTTTCTTCCTTCTTGAATTAAAAGATGATAGAAACACTCACGCAGAGGAAGCAGGGGGGTGTGAAGGGGGCAGAAAGAAAGAAGGATTGCTAACTTCTTGACTTCTGTAGGGTGATTTATTTTCCTTCTATGCACTCTGCGGCAACTACCGATGGACTATAAATAATGAAAAGGTGAGAAGTTTTATTGATTGATGCCAACACTTGTAATTTTGCTCCCAGAGTGAAAGAAACAATTGATTGACCTACATATGATGTGAAGCTTTTTCATTTTGTTTCCAGGTGTTAACTTTTAGTGAAACCAATTACTTAACTGTTAATCAGTATGAGTCATCACAGTCTGGGCAAAAGGATGCTAAATCTGTTAGCTACGCAGAACAATACAGCACTGATTTCATCCGTCTTCTATATGCAAGGTAAATTTAAAAATTGAAAGATTGACCTTTTTTTCGTCATGTACCCATGACTTAGCTTCTGCTCCTTGGAACTTTCTGGGATTAGATCTGCTGGAACGACTACAGTTGCATTGACGTTTTCCTGCCATTTCACTTCTGGTGCATTTTCACGTTCGGTGTCGTACGAATCATCCGTTTCTGTGGAAGTGGTGCCCAATCTACCTCTTGCTCTTGGGATTCCAATTACCTGGGTCCTTCCCCCACATTACACAACGTCAGATCTTTTGCCTCTTTCTTCAGAACCACATACCAGAGGTGATAGACAAGGCCGCATGAGCTCAATCACGTACTCTGTAATGGCAGATCACAAGTCTGCTATTTCAATTGATGGAAGTAGAATAAGAACATCGGACGGCAATAGTCTCGCTTGCGTCCTAGCTAAAGATCATACCACTCGAACAATTGAAGTGGCTGTGTGTTTGAAGATAGCTGAGGTATATTTGTCTGCTTGCTCTAGTTTTTTCAATAGACTTAAGTCTGACTGGCACCAATACTATAGGAGTGCGTATGTTTTAGCAGATCTTATTAGGAGCACAAATACGAATGAAGTCACTAGTACTATAATTTCAGGTGGCACAGATAAGGATTGCAAAGGAGCTGACTTCACATGTACTAGAGCTGGCAGTTGGCTCTGAGCTTGACATTCCTCTGAACTATTATGATTATTTAGGTACTGGACCAACCTTTGGATGACGTGTACATTTTTACTGCGTGTTATAGGACTATCCACATATCTGCTTCTGCTTGCTCGTGCAGGAACCCCCTTCAGAGAAGCGTATGATGTGGTTCAGTTTAACGTTGATACCAATTGTCCAAACATTGTCACTGTCAGTAGTAACCATAATGGAAATGGAAGTGTTAGTATCAAGGTAAGGCATTCTTGGGTATATACTTGGGTGAGCGTACATCCAGAAGAGTTCAATTCGCTCATTCTTTTAATATTATGAGTAATTATGCAATCTCATTTGACTTCTATGTTGCTTTGCTTCTCGTTGAAGGCTATTCACCATGGTCAAGCTCTTTTGAGAGTGCAATTGGGGGATGACTCACATAAGTCCGACTACGTTTTGGTGAGCTCTCATGCTCCTCATATTTTAAGGGCATATAATGATTGTTCTTGTCTCTCGGATTATGCATTTCCTATTAAATTTTGTAACGTCTTTCCTTTATTCAGTTACCAAAAAAATTTAGTAAATATGCTTGAACTGCATTTGTATCGTCAAAAGGGCATCGTGAACAGATGCATTGCAGCTTTTTGTTTGCCTCATTGCACCATTTTGTTCTTATTGCTCTGAATTTTACTGCACGTGTTGCGGAAAAAAGGAAGGTTTACTTACTAGGCACTGTGTCTGTGAGGTAGACGTGTCATAGCAACATAATATGGTCGTTTTTAGTATTATAAATTTTCTTTTCTTGCCAAAGGAATTAAAAATGATTTGATATGCTACGTGTTTGTGCATTTCGTAGATTTCAGTTGGAGCTCACATGTACCCTAAGAATCTTCTACTCTATCCTGGAAGCCGTGCTAATTTCAGTGTCAAAGGTGATACAAAATAACAACTTTCCTACTATTGTTTAACCAAATCTTCTTTTGCTTAACTGATCTCAACACCACTAGCTAAGGCACTTCTTTCTCTTTCATTCTGTTAACGTTGCAGGAATAGATGAGCAAGCGTCAGGTGACTGGTTCAGTACCAATGAAAGTGTTCTACTAGTGGATTCTTTGTCCGGAAAAGCCCAAGCTGTTAGAGAGGGTACAACGAAAGGTATCCTATCCAACCATAGTACTTTTGTGCCAGGGTGCATGATATTCCTACCTTTTTATGGCTTGAAATAGTAAACTTATCACGCATTTTTATCTTGGATGATGCTGCGCAGTTATTTACCGGAATTCCAATTTGACACTGCAAACCGCAGTTACTGTGCTGAAGGGTAATGTTATATCCGTCGTTGCTCCTAAGGAGACCTTGACTAATGCACATTTTCCTACAAGTGGGTATTACTTCTCCGTGAAGCTCAGGTCTGTGAATCAATCTGTCCCAATGGCATTGTGCATCTCTTGCTTCCAATTTTCACCCTCCGATGCTTGTCTGAAGCTCGCTATCACTGTTTTGCTTGCTGTTTTTTTCACTTAGACACTGTAGATTATATGAAAAAACACTGTTTTTTTCCATTTTTATCATACTTATCGTCATCTCTCTCCTTCCCACGGTCATCTTACCATTTTATTAAACTTCCATATCACTCGTGAATTTCCTTGACATTTGGTATCCTCCTCTTGCTTTTTCTAAATAATCTTTTCAAGTCCTCTGTTTCGGGCACTACTGATATGCTGCTGGTGGGTGTTAAGATGGTTCTAAACCTGATAGTGAAAAGAAATACTAATCAAGAGTTTCTGGGAACATGAGAGTAGATGTAGAGATGGAATAAACATAAATTATATTAGGAAAGAGATGCTGTTATGGACTGAAACTACCTTCTCTCACTCATGGTGATTCCGCACTCAATTCCTAATGGCGATTCCCTCAGCTCCATAATGTATACCAATTATTTGTTAAGGATAATACGTAGTGTATATCCACAAAATCAGTTTGTGTAATTAGTTCCTGAATTTACTGGGTCAAAGTAGTAACCACTTCCTCCTACTTCTCAACTAGCTCCTCAAAAATAGGTTCACAAATAGCTAACATTACCGTTGTAATTAGCTGTATAAATTAGCCACTTCCGTGCAATAACAAATCGTGTTTTCATTCACGTTCATATGGTATCAGCCTGAGACGATCCTCCCCCGTTTCCCACTGCTGCCCAACTCCAGACGTCTTGCCTTTCTTGGCTGCCGTCGCCTTCACCCACCACCACCAAACCAAAACCAACTTAACCCGATCCAATTTCCAAACAAACACTGGCCGCCAACCTCCTCTGCTACCACCGCTCCATTACTGTCCGCACCACCATCTACGACCACCAACCTTTCTATCCAGTCAGCGTATAGTGAGCCACACCCAAACTCAGCAGCGGCATCTCTCACACTGACTACACCCGGTACACTTGGCTCTATCCGCTCAAACGCAAGAGTGACGTCTCTCGTATTTTTCCTCAATTTCATAACCTCGTGGAGAATTTTTTCAACACCCACATCAAAGTTTTATATTCTGACAATGGTGGAGAGTTCATTGGACTCCGCCCTTATTTAACCACTCATGGTATTAGTCATTTTTCCTCCCCTCCTCACACCCCCGAACACAATGGCATTTCTGAACGCAAACACCGCCATATTGTCGAAACAGGCCTTGCACTCCTGACTCACTCAGGCGTTCCGACTACATTTTGGCCACACGCCCTACTCACGGCTGTGTACCTGATCAACCGCCTTCCCACCCCTACACTTCAGTTCGACTCACCGTATTATCGAGTGTTCCATAAAGTCGCAGACTATGCCAAATTCCGAAGTTTTGGTTGTCTATGTTACCCTTGGCTTAAACCCAACACCACTAACAAACTGGACCCCAAGTCCACTGCATGTGTCTTTGCAGGTTATTCAACTTCACAGCATGCATACTACTGTTTGGAGCCTGTTACTCATCGAGTCTATGTCTCCCGCCATGTCACCTTTGTTGAGCATGTCTTTCCCTACAAAAACCATCCCCTTATGGAATCCACCACCAACCCCAGTTCCTCCTCTTCCGCCCCGCTGTCCGATTGGACCGATCTACACGCCCCCTTTCCCATACCCACGACTTCCACCCCCACTACATTTGTTGCCCCACCTACCGATACCTCCAACCCCGAGCCCCCCAGCAGAGCTCTGCCCCCTCCCCTCATCCTCCCCCCCTCTTACCCCCTCCTCCTCCTGACCCCCATACCACTCCACCGCCGCCTCAAACTATTCCCCCCCGCCACATGGTCACCCGCTCCCAACATAACATCACCAAACCCATCCAGAAACTCAACCTTGCTGCCACTACCACACCCCCACCTGAACCCCGCACCATCACCCAAGCCCTTAAAGACCCATTATGGCGATCTGCAATGCAGAAGGAGTATGATGCTCTCATCAACAATGGCACTTGGACTCTAGTCCCTCCCTCTCCCTCACAAAACATAGTAGACACCAAGTGGATCTACCGCATCAAGTATCTTCCTGATGGAACGGTTGACCGCTTCAAAGCCCGTTTGGTTGCAAAAGGCTTCACCCAACGCCCTGGTTGGGATTTCCATGAAACCTACAGCCCCGTTGTCAAACCCGTCACAGTTCGGGTTGTTCTTACACTTGCCGTCTCCAACGGATGGCCCCTTCGCCAACTCGACATCAATAATGCATTCCTTCAAGGATCCCTGAATGAGGAGGTCTACGTCCACCAACCGCCTGGTTTCACCGATCCCACCCATCCTCACCATGTTTGCCGCCTCAATAAAGCCTTGTATGGTCTTCGCCAAGCTCCCCGAGCCTGGTACACAGAACTCAAATCCTTTCTCCACACCCAGGGTTTCATGGCGTCTAGTTCTGATGCTTCATTATTCATTTATCACCACAATCGCATCCTTCTACTCCTTGTGTATGTTGACGATATCATTGTCACTGGCAACACCCCCGCTGCTGTCACCACCCTTATACACCAACTTGCCACCCGCTTCTCCCTCAAAGGCTTAGGGCCTCTCTCCTATTTTCTCGGTGTTGAAGTTCTGCCTTGCTCCAACGGAATTTTCCTTTCCCAACGGAAATACATAACAGATGTTCTTCATAAAGCTGGTTTTGACGGCTGTGCTTCTGCTCCCACACCCATTACCGCCTGTACCCCTCTAATGCACGGTACCGGTGATTTTATAGACACACCCACCACATACCGTGGTCTCGTTGGCAGCCTCCAGTATCTTGGTCTCACCCGCCCCGATGTTGCGTTCACGGTCAACCGGCTCTCCCAATTCATGCACGCCCCTACAACCCAGCATTGGACTGCCTTCAAACGCCTCCTGCGCTATCTTGCTGGCACCCTTCACTATGGCATAACCATTCGCCCAACCCCGGTCACCACTCTCCACGCCTTCTCTGATGCTGATTGGGCCGGCGACCGTGACGACTACATATCCACCACCGGCTATATTATATATCTTGGCACCACTCCGGTCTCATGGAGCTCTCGAAAGCAGCGTGCAATCGCCCGGTCGTCCACCGAGGCCGAATATCGAGCTCTTGCTGATATGGCATCTGAAGTCCTGTGGCTCCTCTCCTTGCTTTCGGAACTTCAGCACACAGTCCGCCTACCTGTTATCCATTGACAACATGGGTGCAACCTTCTTGTCCTCCAATCCAGTCTTTCACTCCCGCATGAAGCATGTCGCAATCGCCTATCATTTCGTTCGACACAAAGTTCAGGAGGGTGTCTTCCGGGTCCAACATATTTCCACCACAGATCAACTTGCCGATGTATTAACAAAACCGTTACATCGCACTCAGTTCAACGCCATCATTTCCAAGCTTGGCCTGTCCCCTCCCCAGTCCAGCTTGCGGGGGCATGTTAAGGATAATACGTAGTGTATATCCACAAAATCAGTTTGTGTAATTAGTTCCTGAATTTAGTGGGTCAAAGTAGTAACCACTTCCTCCTACCGTTGTAATTAGCTGTATAAATTGGCCACTTCAGTGCAATAACAAATCGTGTTTTCATTCACGTTCATATTATTGTACTTACTAAAGTCAGTGCTGATATATTCATATAAGAGCCAGATGCCTTCACTAGTTACAATTTACCACGGAATCTGAAAATATTGGTTATAGCTTAAGCAGGATGATAGAAACGGAAGATAGAAATTAAGACGAAAGGGCAAGCCTGCCAAATCAGGACTAGTCCTGCCTTTTCCGCAAAAGTGGCCAAATTAGAGAATGTTCTAGTTGATGGATGCTCTAGTAAAACGGGTTAATAAACTCCTGATATGTGCATGCACTTGCTTTTATATAAAGTATGGCAATAACTTCATTGGTTGCCTCTTCCCCCGATGGTGCTTATTATTGTAGCAGTTTAGATTTTCTAACATTTTATTAAGTCAATTATTCAATAATTTTAATTTAATGTATAACAGCAGAAACAAATCCTAATCTGAAGCATTGCTGCTACACTCGCAATTAAACGAGTGTCAAGATCTAAACAATTTACTGAACCGCCAAATTACTATTATTAATAAAAAATTCAATAATGTTAATAATAGTCTCTTAAGACCTTGCAAATATGAAAGTTTAAAATAAAGATGGTTATAGCTGCGTGGTGTTTGAGACCAAGTGTGAGTCCCACTTTGAAAAATTACATATCTAGTAAGTAGTTCATATAGCTAGTGGGCTACTCCACCTAATATCAATTGGTTTTAGGATAAAACCTCATGAGTTATTGGGTCTTACTAGTCAATATGAGTATTTTACATAATTTTCTCCGTTGGGCCTATTTCTCCTCCCACAATATTTTTAACATGGTATCAGAGTCTGTGTTCAATCTTGGGTAATGTATCACTGTCTAATGGATACTTAAGTAGAAACGGATCGTGTCACGATAAACCAAAAGAAGAGACCGGGCTAGTACCGAGTAGGATGTTTGAGACCAAGTATGAGTCCCACATTGAAAAATTATATAGTTAGTTAGTAGTTCATATAGCTTAGGATTGCTTTCTCCCCCCACGATATCTCTAACATGGTATCAGAGCCAATTTTTTCCAAAACACGCTCAAACCCTAACCCTAGACTCCTATACTCTAAACTCAAACCCTAACTAGTACCGGAATGACAACACTGGACTGATGACGACGGATTGACGACGATGGACTGACAATGGTGTACTGGCGATGGCGGGCTGACAGCGACGGACTGACGACAGCAGACTGGCGATGGCTGGCTGATGACGACGGACTGACGATGCTGGACTGATGACCTCCTTTCCGGCGAACTGCGTTCTCTAGGTGCTCTTCTTCCTCGCTGGTCGACTGTCCGCTTGCCCAGCGCAACTGACGTTGCCCTTCTTCAACTGCACCGCCCTCCACCATTTGTGTACAAGGTGTACCAATGGACGTGATCTTTTGTCCGTCAAAATCTAAGCGCCTTCAACTAGTTCAAAACAATTTCTTCAAACTAGTGCTGTTAGGGCTACCCTAATTCGGTTCTGCCTCAACCTGGTTCTGCTTAGGGTTTATTATACCCGTCTTTCTCGTTGTGTGAGTCTCTCTACATCGGTTTCCTATCATGGCAAAAGATTCTTCTTCAGATTATGGTGTTGCTAACACCTCCAACTCTCCTATCACTCTTGCTGAGTTGAATAAATATCGCATGGTGTTGCGATCTCTTGAGATGTCTACTAAATCTGGTCATAACTCGCTTACAGCTCCTTATTCTCTTCATTCATCACACTAATCTTCTGCTCTACAATGGATTCTAGATTGTAGAGCTGCCACTCATATGACACATGTTTCTTCTCTCCATACTATCGTCCTTGCTATACTCCTAAGTCTATTACTACTGCAAATGGTGTGTCCACTATTGTCGTAGGACACAGGGATGTCTTATTGGATAGCATTCAACTTAAGGAAACCTTGCATGTTCCGGGGCTTGCTATGAATCTTGCTTCCATACACAAACTCACTATTGACCTTGGCTGCTTTGCTGTTTTCTTTCCGTCTTATTGTATCTCGCGAGATCTATGCACGTGGAAGGTGATTGGAACTCCTATACAGCAGGATGGGTTGTACTACCTCAATATACCTACTGTCCTCAACGTTCCAAAAACTCTTGTCACTACTTCAGATACCTTCAATACTATTTGGCTTTACCATAGGTGTTTTGATCACCCATCTTTTCATACCCTAAAACAATGTTTCCCAAACTATTTACTAATGTCAATGTTTCATCTTTTCAATGTGATGTATGAGAACTTTCTAAACACTCTCTAACACAATTTGCTCCAAGTAATATAAGAAGCACCATTCCTTTTGCTCTCATTTATAGTGATGTGTGGGATCCTTCTGTTGCTAGCATGATGGTTTGTTACTTTTATTGATGAATGTATTCGGTTTATATGGGTTTTCTTGATAAAACACAAAAGTGAGGTCAGTACTATAATTCTCATATTTTGTAACATGGTATCAAAGCCCGGGTTCAGCCTTGGGTAATACACCACTGTCTAATGGATATCCGAATAGAAATGGAATGTGTCACAATTATCCAAAAAAAGGGACTGGGCCAGTATCGAGTGGGGTCCAAGTAGGGTGCAATGTGGAGACCACGGAGGTGAGAGACTCACATTTGAGGGGAGATGTTGGAGACCAAGTGTGACTCCTACATTGAAAAATTATATAGTAAGTAATTCGTATAGCTTATGGGCTACTTTATCTAATGCTAATTGGTTTTAGGATGGAACCTCATGGGTTATTGGACCTTACTAGTCAATATGAGTATTTTATATAATTCCCTCTGTTGGACCTATTTCTCTCCTCACTATATTTCTGACAGTTACACTCAAAGAGAAATTAAAGTTGTTTTGTCCTCGCTGCGTGTTGGGACAAGAAAGATTATTAAATTAAAGTGGCTATTATATTCTTGAACTTATTAAGGAATCAAACATGGAAAATTGAGGAGTGCTTTGGAATGATAATTTGTCTGTTGTGTGTTATTATCGTTAAGAAAATGTTTTCTAAAGAGAAATTGTTTTAACAAGAGTGAAGTGGTATCAGAACCTTGACTAAAAGGATGTGAATAATGCAGTGACAACAAACTTGGATTCCCCAGAAGGAATGTGGAAGTTCCGTTTGACTGTAGAGTGGACCCACCTTTCGTTGGGTAAACATCGATCTTTTTATCATTGGATTCTTGCGCTATAATCGTCTCTCTTTTTGTTTTATCTGTTGCTGAGCATATGTGGCTTTTTATGGATCAAGGTATGCCAAACCATGGAGAGATCTTGACAGCGGTGATACATATTGTGTCTTCTCTCCTCACTCCCCTGAGCATCTAGCTCATGCACTACCAAGATCAAGAGACATGGGACTAGCCACCACCATTTCTGTCCATGCCTCTTTAGTAGAAGCCAACAATGTGAATGGCTATGCTTCTGCTCCTTTCGTTGGTGGATTTTCCATTCTTGGGTTCAATAAGGTAATGCATAGTTTCTGATTGATATAAAAGGTGGTGTGGCTATTATTTCTTCATATTATTGAGATTTGTTACATGATATATGTCATGATCAGGATTTCCCCCAGCTAAATTTGACAAGGATGTCTAATCAAAGCATCTTAGCTCTGGTGGGAAACACAGGTAAGTCTTGGGGGAGTGATTAGATCCATAGCCATAATTCGTGCTGCAAGTTTTTTGTTAACGAATTTTTCTTGATTTTTAGATGTACACGTCGACTGGCATGACAAAACACGTTTAATGGTCAGTCGTCTAGATAAGCCAAACTTTGGAATCGGTATATCTGCACATTATGAGGTAATTGTCTCATGCTATTTAATAAGATTTCTCCCCTGCATATCTGATAACTGAGATGCACCCTGAGCTCTGAAGCACCAACCACACTTAGCAAAACAAAATGATATCAATATCTTTTAAGTGTTGCGATACATTATCTGGATGTTATCATCAGGTCAAAATGCTGACAGCTGATTCCACGCCTTTCAAAGATACGATCACATTCAATCTCCCAGCTAACGGTAAGTGTTTCACTCAGTCAAGTTGTTCCACTCTGTATCTCCATCAACACAAAATGCCAAATATTGTGGTCTGATTACAGGTCAAAGAATGGAAGTCGTCGTGATGTACGAACCAGCAGGGGAGGATCTGAAATCAAGAACATCGTCTTCCTATTATGTAATGCTATGGGTGGCCTTCATGGCTCTTCTGGTAGCAATACTATCCTACTGGGCATCTCGCCCTGACAAAGGGGTTCCACCTCAGCACTCTGCCGCATCCACCTCAACTCCAGAGCCAAGAAGCGCTGGATCTTGGGATGATCAGTCTCCTCCTAAGACTCCCCCTGTTTTCATAGAATATCTCAGGAGAACTATAGATGAAACTCCTTACTATAATAGGAGGGGCGCCATGAGGCCTGCTAATCTCCAAAACACTTACTAGGTGCCTCGTGGATAAATTTTGCTAGTCTTTGTGAGGCATGTCACACTCTTCTTTCTTAGTGAAGTAGATGAGGCAATTTTCCATCCTCTGTAGAACATAAATTAAAGGTAGTGTACAAAACCTTTTTAAACTTCTTTGTAATTTATATCACGAGGAGTAACTGCCAGTCGAGCGCTTAGTAGTTGTGTAGCTAATCTTTTGATTTTGCTTTTAAACTCGGTGGATTCTTACGTTGGATATCTATTATGAACGCTTTAGTTCGGCGTTACGACCATCTGCCATAAATACTCAAAATAATGTTGAGGAAATGCCATAGCGGATCTAATAGCACGATAACAGTCGTAGAAGGTCATATAAATAATAAATTGGTTAATGATGATCTAAAGTTAGGACCACAGTCTAGCAATAGTATTTTTTTTTGAACCAAACTTCATATGATTAAGAAACCAACTTGCGTACAATGTCCGGAAGATTGTCCGAACTCCAGGTGCCCGTGCATTGCATGCGACGGGCGTGGTTGGCCACACAATGTGCCTTTAAATTTGCATCTCTAGGAATATAAAACCAATTAACCTCAGTAAAACTGCCTAGATTTGCTACAGTCTAGCAACAGTATTGAAAACAAAGTTACCCGGGCAGCAGCGTACCCCATGAGCCTCGGGTAGTTACTCGAACTAATTGAAGATGGTTTAAATCCTATATTGTATCATTTTTTTTTTTTGATAAAAGCTATATTGCATCATTAAAAGGAACGCATTGAGCGTTGGCATTGCATCCGAGCTGCTGGCGTATAAGGTCCCGCAAAATTTTAGCCTCTAATGCTGACTCCATACTTGAGCCGCGAGGTGGCTCTATAATTGAAGAATGTGATGGCTACGTGATTGAGTCATGTGACATGTGATAAATGTGAGGCCATGGTGGCCTGCTCAACATCTCAGTCATTTGTCCTTTTTTTTTTTTACATACTTCAATGACAACAGGTTCTATATCTTAAATAAAGTTGTAAGCCAATTGTATACTATAAACAGTAAGCCAATTTAAATTAGAACTATCACTTGGGTAGTTACAATTTCTGATGTATGTCCTACAATGACTGACACGGTAACTTTATGAAAGGATGGATGGGATATAGTACACGAGACCCTTAGACCATAAGAAACTATGAGACACCCAAAACCATGAAACTCTAAACATTATAAACTACTCCCTCCGTCCCTAATTGATCTTCTTATGTCAAATACTTCCCTAATTGACCTTCTCACTTATTTGACATATAAGATAACATAATTTTACAAATCTAACTTTTACAATGGAATCTTTATGTTGTAGAAATTTGTTTTATAAAATTATTTTATCTTATATTAATATTAAAGTGAAAAACGTGTCTAAAAACAAACAGAAAGATCAAAGTGTGACGAAGATAGTAGTTCATTGAAAATCCTAAGAGATTGAGAATATAGTATCGGATTATAGGTTTTCTGACAAGGATATCTAACCCCGACACCATAAACTCTATAAGACTAAAAACTTAACAATAATGGATAAAGTTTAATGAAAGTCTGACAGAGTATGATAATCTTCTCTCCTATCCCAATGAATAATGATATGGAAGCATAGTTATAATTCCGTAATGTTATGATATAATCTTAAATGCTAATGGATTCAATTCCCTTAATACACGCTCTAGTGATTCTATCTATGCATTAAAAACCAAAATTACGAGAAAAAAAAATATAGAATCAGCCCAATCAATTAAAGAGTGGTCACACAAGAAGGCAAGTGTGGCTTGGAAGACAGTGTGCCAACCAGTGGGGAGAGGTGGCCTTGGTATTAAGTGCCTTGACACCTGGAACAAAGCCGCCATGTTCAAACAGATCTGGCAGATTGAGAATAAGCAAGACACCTTGTGGGTGAAATGGGTTAATGGCTATTACCTAAAAGGACAATCTATTTGGGATGTGAGCATCCCTAGTGACAGTTCTTGGTATTGGAGGAATCTTTTGAATCTTAGACAGCATGTCATTCGGCATCTCTCAGAAGGCAATGGAGTTGTTTGGCCCATCCTGGGTAACAGTTTCTCTATAAAGAAGTGCTATGGAAAGTTGCATGTGACTACCCCAAAAGTTCAATGGAGCAAAGTGATTTGGAGTACAGGGAACTTTCCCAGATACTCTTTTATCTCCTGGCTAGCTGTTAATGGGAGGTTGGCCACTCGAGATCGAATGAGGAAATGGGGAATAACCACGGACGAAGTGTGTGTCTTATGCCGTAGACAAAGGGAAACTCTGAAGCACTTGCTATTTAGATGCAACTTTACTTATGACATCTGGAATGCTGTCTGGAATCATTTCGGAGGTATTAGAACACCTAGAGATTGGCCTAGCCTAATTAGATGGGTTAGCAATAGATGAAGAAAAAAATATAACGCTCACAGAACTTTCTCTTTTGTCTTCACTTCTCTTATCTACTTTGTTTGGAGAGAAAGGAATAACAGAATATTTAGGAATACCTCCTGTATTGCACAGTCTTGTGCAAACCTTGTCATTAGAAAGGTTGCTCTTAGCAACCTATAGTTTGTAAAGTTTGGAGTTTCTCCATTAGATTAATATACTTCTAATTATCAAAAAAAAAATTAAAGAGTGGTCATCAAAAATGAGATGGTTATGATTGTAGCCTTAAATACCGTTCATCAGAATAGCCACTGCAAAATAAAACAGGTATATCTCAAACAATGATCTAAACGGGGGTAGTACGGTAGAGGTTACAATTTCTTCAGCACGATGCATTGAACTTCCAGCAAATGCTATTTTCTGTATGCAAGCTCTGTTCATTTATGATCGTCCTATGTGCTAAAGCTGCAACAAGGATCTTGTCCTTAAGAAAAAGCTTAAACACAAGCTTCAAATCACAAGTTGACAACCCAACTATCCATCTTCAAAAAACTATGCAATCTCTTTATTTTGCTTCCAATTTTACCCTCACCAATTTATACCTTTAATGAAGGACCTCCTATCAAACTGCACATGGGATCTTTGGCTTCCTGCCACAAAGGACAAGAAATAGATCTATCTTGATGCTCTCCTCCTACTAGCTAGCTCAGTGTTGAGACTTGAGATTATACCGCAAGAAAGAAGAGCATTTTTCACGATGCACTTCCCAGTA